>DWME01002600.1:0-20376 GCA_018244795.1 Parelbella ahira ahira | reverse complement strand
GGTTTCCTCACGATGTTTTCCTTCACCGTTAGCAAGTGATATTTAAACTTAAAACGCACTTTAATAAAGAGGTGCGCCCATGGATTTGAACCCAGCCCCCCCGGAGTGAGAGGCTGAATTCTTAACCACTAGGCTATCACTGCTTTTATATTGCACATGGAATTATAACAGGCTATATATTGTCTTTGGTAGCTACCATAGACTTCGTAAGGTCCAAGGACTTTTCGTCTTCTTTTTCTTAAAGTGCCCCTCCGACTAGACTTGGCTGTTAATTCCGCTAACTGTCCACGGTCTTGCGCGAGGTGAATAATTTCGGTATGTTTTGTCAATTTAGTAGACAACAATAGACCTACAAAGATTTTTCAATAACCTTAAAAATATTTTTTATGATATAGTCTTTATAGAATAATCTTATATTTCCGATTAATACAAAAAGGTTTTAGGTCTGAAGGAGCATTTAAATATAATATGTACCAATTTATTAATGTATTTTTTAAAGTTGAAAAATACTCAGGTAAGTGGTAAATTACTGAACAATCCAAATTGTTGATTGAAATTAATATTAGAAACGTTACGAAAATTGTCGAACTGATCTCCACGATTTGTTTCTGTGACGTTTGACAGCTTCTGAAATTAGTCGATACATCAAAGAGAGCGAGTTGTGAATGTTATTGTTATAATATCATAACGCCAGAATTCTTTTAGGGTAGACAGAGAATTCCAAATTCCGAATTCTGACTGCTTCGTTGGTCGAGCGGTTGAAGCGTGACTGCCGATCGAGAGGGTCTGGGTTCAAATCCTGGGTCGGGTACTATTGGATTTTTCTAATGTATAATTTCTAATAGTGACTAGGAGTCTGGATTTGTGCCCGGTGTATGGCAACAGGCACACCACCTATTCCACGGGACGTAAAACGTAGTTGGTGATACGTGGAAGTGTACTACACTCCTCTGCCTATCCCTTCGCGGATTACAGGCTTGATGTGACGTATATGAATATTACTGTAACTACAAATCTAATATTCAATTTGTTTCAGACTGAAACTCTTTTGGAATTGCAGTAGAGTTCTATAAGCTTTTTTGCAGGAAGCTCTAAATCAGCGGCGTTAGACGGCCGACGTCTTATCACGTCCTAATCGATTAAGCGATCGAACCCTCCCTCTCTTCCTTTCTAGAGTGCGATTAATATTATCCTTTCGAATTGAAAAGAGTCGTAGTTGACAACCAATAACCCCTTGCAGCAGTGTAAAGTTTAAGCGAGAAATACTGATGTAAGAATGTTCTAGAATATGCGTTGAGAAGAGAGAATGTTCTATAAATATCCTATTTAATACTTTGTAGTTTAAATTGTATTCCCTCTTTTCATTTTTACCATCATAAGATAAAATTATGCTTATTCAATATAATTCGAATGTAATTTGAATAATAATAAAATTTGAATATGAATAATCATAGCTTCAAGCTCATAATGGGTAATTTTACCATCAATGCCACGATTATACTCATTTCAATTCAAATACAGAATACTAACACAATAATCTCAATGGGATTCATAATTTGAAAATGTAAATTGAAATAAGAACTCTGACTTATACATATAATATAAACAAAACAATCGCTCCTGGTTTCGAGTGTATTTCGTTTTTAAGTCTGTTTAACTTTTAAAAATAAATAATAGTGTCTCTAGGACAAACGATGTGAAAAAAATTTTGAATTCCACTAACATGACTGCTTATTTCGCATCTTGCGTACATCGATTAAATATCCGTTATTAAATAGAATACCGAACGATCGTAGGCAACTTGTATTCGTAATAACGCGAATGGGATGAAGAAGAAAAAACAGAGAGCAGGTTTTATGTGTATACCCATATTAATAATTCATTCGTAATCCTCCAAAGTTGGTGGCGGTCTGAAATGTACATTACGACAAAATCGTCCGTTTTACACACACGCGCGCGCACACACACACACACACAAGAAAATATACTTTGATAAAAGTGTAAGTCAGAATACGAGGAGCTACGCACTTACCCAAACGGAAGGGGTTGACAACTTTTCCTTTATATACAAATAGGCTGTGCTTTCGACTTGATTTGTGTAGATTATTTCTTATTGTTTTCCTTTTGATTGGGGCAATTTTATTTATTGATTGATTGGCTATAATTATTGTTTTCGGTATCGCGATAGAAACTTCTCGAAAATACGAACTTTCTAGAATTGAGTGTACGAAAAACACGATTGAAATTTGACTATGAAATTCTCATCTTTTCTCCTCTACCTCTTCTTTCTTATATAAAATTTTAAAATTAGATTAGTTAGTAATATATATTATTATGTACTTCTTTATATGATTTAACAAAAGACACGAAACTCTTTGGTGAACCAAACACGTACATATATATTTTTGGACATGTTTAAAATAAAAATCACGATAATACTACGAAGCAAGAAGGAAGTGAAAAAGGACCAAGTTAAACATGTCATTAGATATAATTTACACGCGCTTACGTTTCTTCGTTTTTATTAGGAAATAAACTCATAGATACAGAAAGGGACTGTACGGGCAACGTTTCGTGCCGTTTCTGAATCAGTGAGAAAAAACGATGCCGGTTTTAGGGTCAACAGGATACACGATCCTCATATTTCAGACAAATGTCTTGTCGAACGTCGATCTTTAAACCTTTCGGATCCGCATAAATAGATTGAGAGATACTTTCATATCTCTAAACGTGCTTTTGGCCGTACGAAGACGTACACGGCTGAAATGTTGATATGCGCGTTTCATTAAATACAAATAATAAAATTAAACGCACATAAAAAATGTGATACAATAAGAGAATGTAATACCTACAATATAAATTTTCGTGGATACCGTTCAAAAATGTAACAAATTAAAAGATTCATTACAAAAATAGCTAATCGAATATTCTCGTCAATGAGTTATTTAAACTTTTCTATGGAATTATGAATTCACAAAATCATGTTAGTTTAAGGCAAACAATATCGTTTGCTATAACAGTGCAAGAAAACGTTATAGAGAAACTAATTATTATAATATTATTCAAAACATTTAAAGTTTGATAAGCCATAACCGATATGTTTGGGAGACTATGGCCTTAGACCTCATTCTGAAATACTATAGATAAATGTTAAAAGTTGATGACAATATTGTTTAAGATATTAAAGATGGTGATAATAACGCTGACGGTTATCTATTTTAATATTCTAGATATCCACTTGGCATAAATATCTAAACTTAACATAGACATTTAATAGAAAGGAACGTTTTAAATTTAAACTTGCACCACTCAGGAATGAACGTGACGACAACTTCAGCTATCACGCGTCGAAAGCTCAAAATAAAACTTCCACGATCGTTAGTTAAAATACGAAACCCAGCGAAAAGTTTACACCATCGCATAGTGGAATAAGGACAGACGCTCATTACGTGGCTCCCGGCTAAGATAAACAAGGGCGTCGGAATTTTTTCATCAAGGTTTGACTTGGACCATCTGCTTCCCGGCTCGGATTGGACAAATATTTAAGCTGTGTCCCCTGGGATAAAATGTTGCTGCGTTAATTTATAACGAACTAACTCGCGATTACCGGTCTGCTCGCTGTTGTGGGTGGGCATATATTTTTAATAGCATTTAATGACTTTACTTCTAGACTTATCAACTGCATCTTTTATTCGTAGACATTCAGTGATACTATTGTTTTTTGTCCCGTCTCCATTTATAGTACTTCATATATCGAAGACATGGACGCCACATATTCCTTCATACTATTTCATTGCAATTGAGACTTTATGAATTAGGACGTATTAGGTACTTACAAAATTGTGAACAAACATATTGAAACGAGATAATTAGAATTTAGACGTCTATTATATTTGTATACGAATACAAAAACTGTAATAATTTTTACTACGTTGTAGAAATGAACACTGGTATGAAATCTTTCGTCCGGTAATTTATTTTTCACGATGAAAGAAGATGGAACCTTAATTTGTGGGCCATGTAAGCACGTCTCCGCTTTGATCCTATAATGATGTAACCCGAGATAGATATATGTACGAAGAGGAAGACGGAGAGAGAGGTCTTGAAGAGCGGATAGCAATAGGTGCGTGAAAACATGCCGAGAATGTAACAATTTCCTGGATTCCAAACATGTAACTATTTTGATCTTGAATTTAAATTATTTTCTTTTGAACATAGTTAAATAATCTCAAAGCCTATTATGAATAAATGACAAAATGGAGCACGGAGAGATAAGTGGAAGAGATGAGACTTTTTAAAAGTTTTTCAATCTCAGTATCAAACACGGAAGTTGCAAGGTGACGTAGTGTTTTTATATTAACAAAATAACTCATGTAGTGCATGCCATTCAATTTCTCCACATCCTAAAGAGAAAATGGCTGGCATTGAAGCAAATATACGTTCAAAGTGTTACTGATTTTTTTTTAACATACTCGTTAGATTTTTGTATTACAATTATTAGTCTGGCAATGGTGTTTGCAGCTTGTCATTTCGAGATCTGGCGTCTCTCCAAATAGGCTGTATCAGACCAGCGCGAGCACTACGATATTGTCTCAACGAGATGTTAATCAAGAAACGATTAACTCTAAATAACGTTTTATTTACATAATAACTACATAAACATCATTGATATTTATTTTCATAGTGTGTGTGGGAGTGCGCGCGTTTGATTGCGTGTGCGTGTATGCGTATGCGAGTATGTGCGCGTGTGTGTGTGTGTGCATTCTATGTATTTTATATATATGTAGTAACCTATAATAATCCGGTTGCTCAAAACGGGTCTGCGTCACGTTTTATTTAAACGCTCACATGAACATTCCCTACCCTTATGGGATTAATTTTGAGAAATGCTCCCGCCAAATATACGTACAGTACACTGTGGGAAGTTATACTAAGACATACACCATAGACGGGCTTACTGGTTAATGATCTTGACTGCTAAGCCGACCTGAGCCGGAGGATTTAGTCTCAATATCCTCACTGGACAAATATTTGTGTGACGGTCATAAGTGTTCCTTTGTATCTCGGTACGTTATTTTGCAAATATTTAGAAACGTATATTTGTTGCTTTGGAGTGGTCTAGATTAGGGGAGGCCTATGTCCAACAGTTAACGTCTAAAAGCAGTTGATGATGACGATGATGGTGGCGATGATTTTTATTACTAGTCTACCTTAGTTCACGAAGAACTTACCCACCTATGATCGTGCTCAAATATTTTAGTGGTCATTTTGAAAGAAGCAACAAAAACGAAGATTGCGCCACGGGTATGGCCCAATTATTGTGGAATGGTTTTAACATGTAAAAACAAATCTATAACTCGCAACACAAAGATTATAACACAACTCACAGTTGGGATAATGTAAACGGAGCGAGAATAACCAGGAGTTCACTCACTTCCACGTACCTGTAACAATAATATGCGTGTCAGTACATACATAGCTGGTTGCTCAGATATAGTTGTGCTGTCGTTTATTTTGTAAGGGAATTGAACTTCGTTCCTAAAATCATTTACATACATAGTAGGTACCTACTCTAGATTGACCTATATAATTCTTAGTACTAATTATTTATCAACAACGGATAATAATGATTTAATAATTATTATGGATATATCATTTAAAATTCAAGTGTTGTGGAAATGTAATGGATAGTTGACTTTTATTATGAAAACATTGATCTCTTTGGAGTAATCTTCTATGAAATATATTCTCATGAATTTACGTAATGTCATTCTTAAAACTCAATTCAAAGGTATGCAAAGAGTTTCTTTTCCATAGTTTAGTCCTCTTTAACTATGAATTTGACTAATATTATTTTAAATAGTTTAAAGAAAAGAGGGCCGAGAGATCTTATCTCTCGGTCTTAGCTTATTGCCTAATGTATCGTTTAGCATTTTATGGAAAAATATACCCAGAGCTTTGTTCCTAATCGTATCGTTTCTTCTGTCTATTGTCGTTCACATGTTAAGATTCCTAGACGACAGATGATATATTAGTCAAGATTGGTTTCTTTCATTGAATACTCAATAATCACAATCAGTCTATATACCATACATATACTTAAAATATAAGCCTCTGCGCATATTATAACACAACTAATTGTTTCTAAATACACCTACTAAAGCCAAGAATTGCTAACGAATTTGCTAATAATACTCATTGATTGAACTGATTGAGTTCGACGTGTGTTGGTCTTTGTACATTGTTTTCTATACAACGATATTATTAGCTATTTGAATGTTTAATGACGCGTTAATTGCAAAACCCTATACCTATTATAAATTAAGGTCTCATTCATAATAGAAATGCTTCGACGAAATACCTTTTACATAGAATCGTTTTAATAGTATTGAAAATCGTTTCGCGACTAACAATTGTGCCGAGATTTTGTAGTGAAATTATTTTGCGCTGGCAACATTTTAAGAAAACACGAATATAGTGGAAAAAGAAATTGACTTTGTATATAAACGGCGAAGGGAATTACGAGAATTCATATTATTACACCGAGCCCCTTTAGAAGCGCATAGCGTTTCGCTTACGATTATAATAACAATATAACAGTGATGGACGTGTGTTTGTGCGTTGGTGAATCATGTTGCAATGTCTGCACGAGTGGAATGATTATATATTAACTCGCCCGTTCCCGTTTGTACCGTACTACGTCAGGTCTCTTACAGGGTAGGCAGAGAACACCGAGTGCCAAATATCTTTATTCTTATAAATCTGACGTTCTTCATTACTATTATATACATGCACGTCAGTTTCGGAAACGTTGACTCCCCCATCAGCTTGTATCTCACCTATTTCGCCAAGATAAGTATATCTTGGTCTTCCTAGGCATCTGTATCTATTACGTACTTTCCTTTCATCGCAATGGGGACGATTTTAGACATTAACATATAAACCGCGGGCTAAAGATATCATAGACAATACTTAAGTTTTAAATAATATATGTATATTTACTAGTAAACGATAATATTTCAAGAAGATTCGTAGTGGTTATGTTCGTAATACTCTAGCATATCGATACCCCCAAAAGAATTTTTTGTTTATTTGCATTACCGCAAGCAAACCCGAGTGCAGTGACTGGTATTTGGTTAATATTTATATAACGCGCGCATTTTTCTTTACGTCGCGTTCAGAGGAATGTCTTTATAAAGCTTACGATATATTACACCAGCCTGTAAAGGTTTTATTAGGCGGTCCATAAACGTATATAAAATGGAAGTCTGTAAGTTTGTCCTTTGTTAAGACACTATATAACTTTTAAAATAACCTTTTTTAGTTTCAATTTTTTAAATTTCAAAGTATATTTTCGTAAGGTAAGGGTATGTTATACTCAATATAACATCATGGATGATTTTCATTTGTTAATACAGTACTAAGTCTAGCCGCGTGTCTGTACCTATGTTTCGTTCAAAACAAAGTGAACGTTGTATCACTTGGTACAATACGGATGTACGTTCCGTCACAATGTAAATGAGACCTCAGTTTAACAGTTGCGACTGTTTTGTAGTGTTTAAGTGTGGTAAGGATGCACGCGACATATTTTTTCTAGATAGTTCTAGAAGTTCATAGAAGTATTTTTGTGATGCAGAGTCGATATAAAATGAGCATATTTGTGTTGTTTTAACATTAATATTTTTAACGTATCTGATATCACCTACATGAATTAGTATTAGAAAACTCTATTAGAGCCATCTCGAAGCCAATAAATTCAATATCTGAGCCCGTACGAACCATGGAACAAGCTTTAACATAGATTATGAATAGAAACAACATAATAGGCGTTTACGCAAGGAAATAGCCCTTTTGTATGAAGAATCTATTCTCTGTATAATAACTCCACTGATCGTATAATTACCATTCGTACCCTTTCATCAGCATTGGACCGGAAAATTGGCAAGCTCAGATTGTTACTGAAGAAATAATAGTATCTACTGATATAAGAGTACTGAGAGTTTATTGTATTTGAATTCGATAATCTTCTTTATTTAATTAGAAATTGTTTCGTATTAGCATGTTATGTACCTTAAATATAATCCGAAATCTTTACCACTGGCTTTACAAGGCAAGTACCTACAATAAAAAATACTGCCAAGTACAATAAAAATGCATCTGTGCGTTTGAAAATACATCGATAAATGTTCAGATTCACGAGCGAATTCCTACGTAAAAACATTAAGAAATATATTTTAGGTTAATTATATACATACGTAGATATTACACGAATCAATTATCATATAATTCGAAAGAAAGTGAACTATTATTAATTAATGCACGTGGCGACAAAACGCAAACGAAAAAATCCGCTGTACAAACAAATAATCACTAACGCGGCAAAAGATTAAAAAACGAGCAGGCGAAGACCGCGACATTGAACAGCCGCAAAGGGAAAAAATAAAAGCGAAGTTCGTTCAAACGACCAAAAAAAAGTCAAAGGGCGAGATCTGTCTTCGTACAGTGCAGTGCCCACACGTGGCGGAACACACGGTCGGCTCCAGAAATATACAACGTAAACACCGCAATATGTTCACAAGTAATGTAGCCAACACTTGGGCCGAGCTATAAATAGATAAATAAATAGATAAAACAACTACGCACGACTACGGTGCGGACGCTGGAAGGAGTTCCGTACGAGACGCAGCGCGCTCGCCGCGCCTGTTTAGATCTGCTGGTGATTTTGTTTGGATACAACTTTCATTTAAAAACTTTTTAGTAACCCTTTACGACATCCATTGTACCATTCATTCGTGTTTGCAATTATCGCCATCCTACCGGGTAGGCAGAGAGAATTGAATTTGAATTACGATTTGAACCGATGAATTGAAAAGGCACGCTCAACTACGTTATTAGGAGATATAAAAACGATAATAGTAAATTTTGACCCCAGTTTGCGGTAATATGTAGGTATATCATATAAAAGAACTTTGCTCCAATTCAAATAATTTACAGCTCAACTTATAACTTAACACGACTAAATATATTCATTTATTTACCATAAACTTACGTCCGACCGTGAACGTTGCGCGACCATGGACAATTACTGAACTAGCAATAGCACCAGCTAAAGTTAATTCTAACTGCCGAAAGTATGAATTTAACGTATCATCACTCACGCTTGTAATCCCCAAAGGGGTAGGCAGAGGAGTGTAGTACACTCCCACGTTTCACCAGTCACGTTTTTGTTTTCAAGTTCTATGGAATAGGTGGTTAGTATGATTTTATTAGTGTTATATCCCTTATCCCATTCTCCTTATGGGGTAGACAAAGAGCACCGAGTGCCAAATACCTTGCCTTACCTACCTGCGGTGCTTCTTTTATTAACTTTTCAATTTACCACCGTGTTCATACATTCACGCCGGTATCGAAGAGTTCTGACTCAACATGTACGTGATAAGGTTTAACGTTACATAGACTAAATGATAGGATGTGGACGAGTATCGACACAACCTTCCAAAATATAGGTACCTATACAAACACTCACATTTACTTAATGACATTTCATACAAAGATATTATTTATTATTGTACCTACAGTAAAATGATAACTGTTTTCACCCACGAAACATGCTTAGCGACGAGTGTATGTACACCAAGCATGTAAAACTTTTCTTACAAACAAAACCGCGGACAAAACCATGAATTTCAAAACAGCGACGTCATGTCTATTTATTCGTATTACAGAGTATCCAAAGTTCAGTTCGATAGCTGTAAATATGCGTTGTAAAACGAATCGCAACAGCTTATCGCAGACGCGAGCCTGTAAACAGTCTCAGTCCGAGAGTCAACACGACTGGGGGATGATCTTGGACGCGGTTGCCACGTCCCGTGTTTACGTACGATAAATCAAAGCCTTTAATATCCCAGCTAACAACTTTCGCCTTGTTTTCCCAGCGGCGTCTTGCTATGATTTCTCGTGAATAAAATTTTATTTATAGCGATATTAAGATTGCAAGTAAATTTGATAAATGTAGATCAATGTCGGACGTCTAACTCGCTTGTTTTTACGTATGTGGTTCTCATTCATTATCGCTATGTACAGATCTGATGATGTTTAGAGCACTCGTCGTTAATTTTATTCATTCGGCATAAAAGTCGTGCAACGAAGTCTTTATGGGCTCGTGAGTAGAATTTATACATGTATACCTACAGAGGAATTCCTCACTTCCTAACGAACAACGATGGATGAACTGGGATTTTACGTGAGGTTGAATTTTGATCTTTACCGCTAGTTGTTAAAGCACAAGCGGCTTTAATGCGTTCTACCAGTTTATCAAATAAACGGGAAGCGGTTTGAAGCATCTTTACAGGTGATTAGGGTCCCCCATAGTGGCTGGACCTGCGTCACTGTCAGGAGCAGCTTTCGAGCGGTAAAGGGGGTCAGAATTAATAAGATCGAATCTTAGTACATCAGTTTAGAGGCTACCAATTAATTATTGTTTAATTGTGATTTAGAATTATTTCTACGTTTTATTGTAGAAAGGTTACAGGTTAATTTTCGTGCACAATTCCGTGACCTTGTCAAAGAACAAGTAACAAATACGTGTGTGAACTAAACTGAAAATAAGTACTAAGTTTTATTTTGTTTCAACTGAAAGCATAGTTATGATTTTATATATTTAATGAACAGCAGAAATTAACAGAAATAATGTTACAGTATACCAAATAAATCCATGCGTTCTCACTACCTCTGTAGTAATTTTGTTCCTACTTAATGACTATGTTCTGTAATTCAAACATATATTCGAAGAGTCTGTCATATTTGTTAGTTTATTTATATTTCTGCAACATCACAAAGTAAGTGATACAAGGGCCTAACTAACAAAGTTTGTTTTAAAATATAAAGTAACAAACAATATTTGTTTTGGGTGAATTGAACTTTATTAAGGTGGTTGTTACTTTATTCTTTAGCGCAACTACTAATCCAGAGTTCCTGGGTTTGAATCCCGGTCCGGGTACTAGTGGATTTATAAACTTAGAATTTCCAGTAGACATTTCTAGTAGTGGTTCGCAATCTGGATCTGTGCCCGGTGTGTGGCAATTAACTCACCACGATGGGTCGTAAAACAGAACTGGTGAAACGTGGGAGTGCATTACAGTCTTCTGTCACCCCTTTGTGGATCACAGGCGTGAAGTTGAATCTACACATTATAATCACATCATCAGCCTATCTCAGTCCACTGCTAGACATAGGCCTCCCCCAATGAGCGCCATCGCGCCCTGTCTGCGGCTTGTCGCATCCAGGATCTGCCTGCACACATTATAGTCAATACGAAAGTAGCAACAAAACTGCAGCAAGTTTCCAGTGGCGTCGCTAGCCGCCACCGAGCGTTCCGTCCATTATCGTCCACCCAGTCGTAAATCGAACGAATATTTCAGCTGCGGCCGTTAAGCCGTTGAAGCGTGATTGAGTGCCACACGAGCCAATATTTTCAGATTAATGATGTCATGTTACAAACGTATACGCGGACGTCGCTCCCACTGCGCGGGTTTAATACCGACAAAATGTATTGACGATACATTAATAGCATTCGAAAATTTTGTATTTTGTTTATTTTAACGCTCGTTATGCTATTTTAGTATCCTCTGCCAACCCCGTAAAGAATCAATTCAATTTTTAGTAAGATGGAAACTATTTCTCTGTCTGATTTCTTATGACAGTTCATATGTCTATATTATCTATAGTGATTTACTTGGGACTGCTAAATGCGCACACAAAAGCCTCATGTCACTATATTTAGAACGATAATAAGGTATAATTATTTAGCTATACGTTTGAAAAGAAGAAATTATGTTGAGGTATATAGGTACCTACATGGCATCTCTCATCACTTGAAAATCATAATAAAACTATACAAGTAAAAGAAAAATCGTTAATACAACCTTCTCCTAAATAGACGGTTGCTGTTCACAGAAACAGGAACAAATAAACAAGATTCGTCGTATGGTTTCGAAAAACATTGCGCGTTTAAATCACTTTTGCTATTCAAATATAAAATATTCGCATGCGGCTTACGGGCACAGATTTCTAGAACATTCCAGAAAATGTTCGTTGGGCAATCGCAATACAGCAGCGCGTTACATGCTTCCAGATTCTATCTGTAGTGAAATGACCACTTCAGATGATGTCGATGCTGATGAAGACAATTTAACACGTGGTTATCCAATATCAAATTAAGCAAAGCACGATAACACAGAATTGATAATCGGAAAGTTGATAAATTATTTGTAACAGTGTCTAGATAGGTACCTATGTGGGTACTTCTTTTACTTAATCAGAACAAATACTTATGTTTATTAAACAAACATCTTTCCTGGGTGGAACTTGAACCCAAACATCCCCATCCAGGGATTGAGGTCAAGACCACTGCGGTAACAGACCAGTCGAAAATAAATAGATTTATTTGTCAATATTATTCATCATTATAAAATTCAATAACAAGATACAAAAACACATACACATATAACCAATAACCGACCAGATATGCAACAACAACGTAGATATTTCTTGAAACATCCAAGCCTTGAAGCCAATGCTCCTTGAAAAAAAAAGCAACCGCGTCCAGTAGACCTTTGTTGTGGTGGTCAGTGCCTCGCGCCAAACAAAAATAAGACAAAACGAACAGGGCGAAACAGGTCGTGTTCAAACCAGTCGGGCAACTTTTAACCACTTACCGATCCCAGTACACCAGCGCCGACTTAACTTTGTCCGCAGACACAAACCAAACACATCACTATTCCTATAACACCAAGGTTGAAATTCCCCTGTTAGCAACTTAAAACTTTTTTCGGTCGATAGAATGCTCTCGGCCTATGATTTAAAGGCATTTCGATTTCCTTAGGAATTTCGGCCGGTCACATATGACTGTCAAACGCATGTTCAGGTTTCTTGGAAGAAGGTTTAGTGTTGAATCGATACAAAAACAGGTGAAAAACGAATTTATGAAAAAGACGGTAAACGTCTGATGTATAAGATGATTTTTTGTAAATTTATTTATCATCAGTAATCATAAATTCTTCGGCTAACAATATTCCTAATTTAAATTGACTTCGACTAAGTGAATTGGGATTCGAAACATTCAACTTCATGGCTTGTAAATTACTAGATGATTGTATAAAGGTAAACATTAGCCCTTTCCAGTTATTTTTACGAACAATAAATATGAAACATCATGTATTCTCCCAAAATTCCTTATATTACATCTATAATATGAAAAAATACACAAATTCGAAGGAACCTAACGTCTATTCACAAATAACTATATAACCGTAACCTCGCCAACTTCTCCAACTCCATATAGTAAGTAAACAAAAGTAAGCATTGAAAACTTCAACCGGAAACTTTTCAATATTAAATAACTCCCAGTTCTTCCTGTTCGTTGTTAGGCAGGAATAAACGAGTTTCGTGTTGTTTTCGAATATATATGGTAAATAATGGAATTTAATAAAAGTTGCGCTATAACATATTTACGAATATTTACCTTTGAGGGTGTGATTCGACTAACAATTTTGATTTTTACGACGCAGATCTTAATTAATTACGTTTGTTGGTCTTTATAGGTATGCTATTCTGTTATCTGCCTAATGGTATCATTTCTGTCAATTCTAGTACTTTAAGCATTGCCTGTGTGTAAAAATATCAAGCTTTCAAAGCCACATATCACAGCATCCCCCTAATTATCAACTTTTTATCATTCCCCTTTTGAACGTGAGTCTCTTTAAGCAGACCCGCAGCGCCTAAGCGAATACTAATGTAAGTTAAAGGAATTAATGTACTCTTAAAAGCCTAGGGAGCATTACCTCAAATTAGACTACAACGAACACAGCTGGGTAGGCACTAAACATATTTAGTTACGGTCATCTCATTAACGGGGCGTAGACGAATGAGGCATCACCGCCATAAAAACTCGGGACGAATACCCGACTTAGCTAACTATTTATAACGCACCGCCCGAAACTCCATCAGCGTTGTGAGAACTAAACGCGTGTTATTGTAACATTTCAGTTTTGAATATTTTACTAGGCTATATGTTATTGCTATGTTATTACAAATCGGTAAACCCAATGATCACTTCAAACTTTTATAATTACTGTATTAACAATAAAGTTATACATTTCCAATACTACTGTTACAATCAAAATAGTAAAATAAGATAAGTCCACTTATCTCAAAATAGAAGCTTAAATTGTTGAAGAAAACTTTGATTTAGAAGATTTTCAAATCGTTTAAAAACCTACTCGAAAATGTAATTTAAAGTTACGTATTGGGCAGAGACGCTTCAAGTTTTATATAATAATAGAACAGCTACTAAAGTATCACACGGCAAGCGTATAAATAATAACGTCAACCCACAACAAGACATCCTTCAAGGACAACTGAACGAAGGGCATATGTATGGAAAAAGAAACAATATTTTTTGTACGGTCGCCACCTTAACGGGACCCTTTGGAAGAAATTGTCTTTATTCTTGCAGGAAAAAAAGCATAAACTATATTTAAGAGAGAATTTAAAAACAAAGTATGTTTTTAAATAAAACATGTCTGTAAAAATAGTCCTATTTAATTTTACAAAAGGAGAAAAAATACTACATAGGTAACTGAATACAAATTCAGTAATGAATTTAACAAATCTCAATTATTAAATATTATTTAAATATCAGTTTGGAAAGTCTATAATCATTTATCTGAAAATTATATTTTAAGCAAGTTTTATTTAACAATGTATATATTAACTTTTAATAATATGAATTAATTTCAATGGTTTTATAAAGTCAACAACAAGGACTCGACCGGATCAACCTATAATGGTCAGTGTAAACCAGTTACAAGTGACCTCTCACGTACTTTCGATTTCGTTGCATCAAGCTGGGTACAGGGAGATGAAGGGGCTCTTTGTTTGTTGGTAGTACAGTCACCCCAAGCAAAGGTCCCTTGTGGTCACTGACCATCCGAGAATAGCGCGTACCTGGCCTGCGCATGCGAAGCTTGTGCCGATGACGTCACTGATCTTGCACGTCTGTGGGAACAATTTATTTTTTTGTGCATCACTAGTTTCTAGATATATTAGCTGACCAGCTTTATACAAACTTAATGCAGTGTATTCTTTTTATAAAAAAAAAAGTGTGGCAAAACAGGTTGACAGTTTAATTGGTGGGACGTGTGTGTGTTGTAATTTGCTCCTAACGTGTTCCCGCTTTGAAACAATATTTTTAAACTGCTTTGTGACACATTGTTCCTCAATATACTAAGGTGATCTAGCCGATCGGTGGATCTATCTTTGCGAGGCACTTGCGTAGGATTTTGCTGTGAAAAAGGATACGTCGCATTAAAATACTGAAGTAAATTATGCAAGAGTTTACAAAATACAATAAGCTTTAAGACGATTTTGTGAAATTCATAGAAAAAAAAATCTATTTCACAAACGTGGCAACTCGCTTGGCAAAACGTTTGGAATGAAAACATTAAACGAGAATAGCATATTGAAACTAATGAATTTCAAACATCAATTAATCACAACGTATTAAGAATCCAAAAGCTAATAAGTGTTCACATAACATATTTATGAAACATTGAGCTCAATCCATTAGTTTAGATAATAGATTTGTTCAAACATTTAATTCCAAATATCAAAAAGATCTATACATACATACATATAGCCACAGAGCAGAAACATATTGCGAAGCTTTTGTTCGACGCTTAAAGAAAACTCCCATTGAAAGCAGATCTATAGAATCCTAATTAGAAGTTAACACCAAATCGTAATTATCCTCAGAAATGAAACATTTATTATTAAAAATCCCGAATTTACAATTTTCAGCAATGGATGCGAAGGCTACAGGTATTATTTTGCTTCACATAGCCTTTATATTATTCATAGGATCGTTAAGGATTACCCGAATGGGTCTTAAAGAGGTAATGAAATACGATTCGGAACAAATTAAAATTGCCTAAAAAATATACGTTACCTGTAAAAGCGAAACGATGTTTGAATACTTTTTGGTGAAAACAAAAAAAACGGTCGAAATTAATTTGAATACTAATAGTATTGCGGTTTTAGATCAAACGATACATTATATTTTCATAACGTAATACATACTTTTATTAAGACCACGTGTAAGGCTTAACCCTTAACATTCATAGTTGCAGGCTGCAGACACAGAAGATTGAAATGGGGACGATTTCTTTAATGGAAAATTAGTCTTTAACTCAAATACATTAAGGTATACCGAAGAGAGGACAACAGTGAATATTTCGACGAAACCATTACATAAAATAACCATATCCGACCATTGACTCATCCTGTCTGCGTTTTATGCAAATATCGTTTTTGGACGTTCTTTTAACTTACATGAACATGATGTTCGTCTCGCATAGAAATTTATGTGTGTTAACTTCCCGTTCTGACAAAACTGTGCATCCTACGGATGAGATGTTAAATTCAAAGAGATGAAGGCATTCCTACAATAATAGGTTAGTGAGTCCAAAACGGCAAACTTCATGTTATTCCATTATTATGGTTCCTTGAAAAAAAAAGTCCTAATAGCAGAAGTTGATCAAATTTCACTAAATTTCGGGGTTTTCGGGAAAAGTTTCTTTTTTAACGAAGACAATAGGGGAAAGTATAGAAGTTACAGTTCAGCTAAGTATTAACGGTGTGCATCCTTGCGGGTGTGAATTCTGAATTCAGGATGATTCTATGACTGATATTTATTACTGCCATCAACATTAACGACAAAGTCTACTTCAGCTTCAACGTCAACGACTTCTTCATGTTCAACTTCAATGTCAACGTCAAGTCGTCAATATACTAAGACACTTGGTGCTCTATTTCCTCTGTCTACTCCGTAAAAGACCTGGCATGATGACAGAATAATGGAAAAATATTATCGCGAGCTCGGTTTCTGCTCAAATATAAAACACCGTTACGTATTCAAGTTTTTATATGAAAATAAGTGTACTATTTTCGTTAAATTCAGAATTCTAGTGAAATATTTCAAAAGCCTGCCATATGTTATTTGTTAAAACGCTAAAGTGTACGCGAGCACGCAATGATAATGTTATTTAAAAGGGGTTTGTGCCTGACATATGTATATATTTACTTTATAAACTTATACCGAATATTAATAAAAATATTATCGTACAGAATGTTAGGCCATTTTTCGTCTTGACTTTAATCTAAGTAAAAACTAAAATAAACATAAAACAGCAACGATTTATCAAGTCTTCCCTCTATATTGTATCTCCGTCATGAATTTTTAAGCTATCATTATCAAGCATCATAAAACGTTAGTAAGATTATATAGAACGCCGAGAAGCGCCTCCACCTCACGCAGAACAATTACTTAATCCGAAAGCCGAATTTAATCACAATGTGAGGCAAAATTCCTTTACCTTCCAACGCTCACCAAAATTAAAGTGCGTTCAAAAATACCCGGCTCATTTCCTCGGCATAAATCTCGGCGCGACATCTTAAGGTTAATTTCGTTGGGTGATAAATCCACTGACGTCAGGTGAAGTGGTAGGTAGGCCCCGTACGCCGAGACACGGGTGGAATACGACAAACACATATATCGTTCATACACATAAGTAAGAAGCAGCGGGTTGGTCAGGTGAGTAGTAGATTGGTCTAATAGAACGGGGAACTCGTTTAAGGTAAATAATGGAATATAACGACACAATATAGATATTATTTGCATTAGTTGATGAATTAAACAATATTGAAACTAGTATTGTTAAATAATAACAAATGGCTACTACTTAATATTTAAAATTGACTTATTACATATTAAGACATTATCAAGACTTCTAATTAGACCTATAAATGAAAACCGCTGACGAAACTTAAAGAAATCGAATAAACCAACCTAGTCACTTCGTCGGAGAGTTTCTTACATTATCTCAAATATCTTGACGACAACCCACTAAATTCCCTTAGTAACTATTAAGCTTATCAGCTAGACACCCACATTTGTGACAACGAATAAACGGTAAGAGGTAAAGACGAAGTATAAAACGTACTTGACCTTACTCAAAGACAAGACTATTACGTTGCGGAAAACAGCCAAATCCTTCACATCCGCATTACATTGGAAGCAACCGGGAAGCGTTAGATTGTACTAATGTCCGGGTCTTTATACGTCTCCAAATAAACATCAATGAACATGATACATATACTACGTATATTTGGACAAGCGACCGAATGATTGACATGTTACGTAATGATTCGACTGTCGCTCATTATATCAAAAGACCCTATGTTTATGGTAATCAATTGTGATCAACCATTAGACCGAACGGTCAAAACTGAACACGTGTATTGGTGGCCAAATGTAATGTTTGCTTAGGACCGTGTTGCGCCGCGAGTAACAGATAACAACGAGATTGTTAGAGAGATTATGGTTATAATCCTTCCCATTTGCTTTAATCAGATTGTGTCAGTTTCGAAGCAGATAGAATAATAATGATAGAAAGATGAAGACGGAAAAGAAATTCGAAGGGTAGCGGAAACAAAGCCCAATTCATAGATAATCGCTTAGTTGAGATACAGAAAATTCGCTCTAACTTAATTATTATTAGGTCGACGAATAAAAAAGGGGTTCGCAAAGAGGCTTACGATAAGTCCCCACGGAGTCCCCGAAGCCCGGAATAAAGCCTATGTGTGTAAATCGTTTTCCGCAATGACTAAGGATCGTGACTGTCCGGATGCGCTCCCGGACAATTCCCTGGAAGGATAATGAGACGATTTATCAATGCCTGTCCGATTTCACGGTGCGACATGTGAAGGTTTCCTGACAGTTTCCTTCACCTTGCCCATTACATGTTACTCATTACATGCTACTTAGTGCCCACTTTAGATTCAAGTGTAAACATAAAATATGGCTTCTTTAACCTGAAATACTCGTATATATGCCAGACATGAAAACGAAAATAGGTTGATTCAGTTTGCTGAGGTAGCAACTGATAGAACTGTAGTTTCATTTGAATTTGGATTTATATTCTAATTGACTTTTTTATATATTATGAAGATATATATATATATATGTAGTAGGACTGCGCTTGCAATCGGTTTAACAATCATATATACATACATACAATAAAAGTACATTCCTTCAAAGCTTTACTGGATCGCATCGTTTAAATATTATTTTCTTATTACAGCACTTTAAAACACATTAATTGATCTGCCAATTCACTCTTGGTTGGATGACAGCTAATGGTGAATATCTCTCGATTATTATTATTAAATCATACTAAATATACTGTCATACATATTTAAGGGAGTTTAAAGACGTACAGATGATGTAGGTATCCGTTTTTACGCGTATCTCAACTAAACCTTACACCAACAACGTGGCAGATTACATACGGACCCTTACAGTTCCAGCAGTTATATAATCAAGCGTTAGAAACAATGGTAATTAGGAAAGAGTACTTGTAAACAGTTCAAGGTAGTGAGCGCGACTTGAGCCATGCGGGTTGACGAACTTTTGTCTTTCAATGGTAATCATCTTGAAAGCTTAATATGTGGGCGAAGCTTTACTTTACGTAACTCGAAATTGAAACTGGATACTTACATAAGTTTGATACTTCTGCCTTTAGACTATAAATTGATGGAGGGTACTGTCGCGGGCAGATCATACATTTAAAGACCGCGTGTTACTCGGTAGTTGTCGGTATGACGTCACGATGGCGATGTGACAATTAAGTTTAACGAATAGGTAGTAAAGATTTTTATTTCACCTTTATATAATAAAAAATATCAACAAACAATGGTAACGTTTATTAAAAAGTCAATATAAGCAAAAAAAGTTATTATTCATTTAGCGTCAACCATTTTAATCTCAATCATATAAAAACGATGTATCAAACGAATTTTTTTTATTAAAAGGTGTTAAATATGTATATATTTTTTTATTATTTAAAACTAAAAAGCCTTAAGTTACACATGGACAAGTTGGTGCAATTTTAAAATTCATTCTTTTATGACGCAGTTGATACGAAACTCTTACGGTTAAATTGATAGTTTGAGATTGCAACCCGTCTGAGAAACTATGTAAGAAGAGTTATTATCTCTTTCAAAAACAGTCTGAATCACTTGTAAATGACAGAGACGAATAGTTTCCTCGCTGTTGCAATTGAAGTGAACGAAATGTCTTTTTTAATAACATAATCTTGAAATAAAGATATTTACAGTTAAATTGAAAAGTGCAAGTATATTTTGTGCTTACTCCCGTTTTAGTAGCATTATTATTATTATTATTATAATCGACCCATTGTCATTCCACTGTTGGAATATGGGTCTCCTCTCATATTGAGAGGGTTAAGGCCGTAGTCT
>DWME01002599.1:0-20377 GCA_018244795.1 Parelbella ahira ahira | reverse complement strand
AGACCTAGTGATGCTTAATCGACTGAGGTTCGGGGTCAGCGCGTCCCTCTGTGGCGTATAATTTATGGCGTCCGAAACACAGCTGAAAAATTACATCCCAAAAACGTATATCGAACAAGAATATCGAATACGTTTTTTGATGGAAAATAAATATTGACGCAGGCACAGTTGGAACCGTACGCGCGTGGGCTACCAATTCGCAAGGGTAGAGTCGGTAGAGACAGTACGCAAACTATAGTAATTGTAATGAATACATTGCATTGCCTAACACTGATTACAGAGGGTGTTCCGATTATAGATAATTATAGTTGGGGGAGGCGGGGGAGCTGATGAGCGATTTGGGTATTATTTGCGCTTTATTTGGGTATTTATTGCGCTTGAGTGACGACGCAGATATTGTGCCCGGTTATAATATAGAGTCCCGAGGGCCCTCGCCCTCCGGCTTTGTGCCGCTCTACGTACGTTGATTTGGTAACATTCACAGTTTGAATTTTTTAAACTGTTTACGTGCTTACTGCTATGAATATTTTAATTTGCTTGTTTTGTATACGGATGATTATTTATTTATACATTGTACGCAAACGTTGTAAGTTTCATTGTGAAATACTAAGTATTTAAACGTGTGATTGTGTTTTATTATAACTTTTTTATACTTGAACAACAAGTGATGTAGAGATTGATGTTAAGTGATCCCTATACAGCATAGATATTTATACCTATAATTGAAGATGTATTGAAATACGTCCACAGATGCCCTGGAATACCTGCCGTTAGCACCTTCGAATCTCCCATTATGTGCCGATATGCTGCAAATTTTTATTGTCTTACAATTTTTATGACATAATCTAAGTCAAATTATCCCTGGAGTAGTGTTGGTATTAGTATATTTGGAATGATAGGCCCTTTATAGGAGATTCAGTACTCTACCTTATTACTGGAGTATTTTTTTTAAAGGATTGAATTGCACTATAACCCATAACCAAAACACGTATAAATCAACTTACCCGTTTTCGATTTATGATCGCATTTAAATTGTTTACATAGTTATTATTTGATATAACGTATATTACAAAAATTAATAGTGGTTTTACGCTAATCTATTACTTATACATACCCTAATATACTTATGTTTATACATATCCATATATTTTGATACGAAACAAGTACAGTTGCGTATATTTACATAATATATCGACACAAAATAAGTAGGTACAGTCGCGAGAAGTTTAACGTTATAAGTAGACACACCACAACATCAATTAATTATCAATGTTACTGCGCGCACGGTTATATCTGAACCGCTTGAGTTTCGTCACCTCTGATTTAAAGTTTGAAAATCAGTAAAATGTAATATTTATAAAGTAGGGAAATTTAAAAAACTGTGACTATATTTAGTACCTATCTATTTGTTATTCCTTGAAATTCCGCGTTATAAATGCGATGTTTCATGAGTGACTTAGATTATTTTATTTTTATAATATTTACTATTGTCTCATAATGTATAACTTAATTATTTGTATTAAATAAAATATTAATGTTTCCTTTTTTATACTTTTATAATGTATTTATTTACTTATGCTTTTGTTAACAATCATAATGATAGTTTTGAAATAGCAAATGAAAGATATCTATCTAGGTATAGGTACCTATCTAATAGTTGAGATAACCTTGCTTACGTCCGACAGTAATCGAACTATCCCGAAAAAACACACCTGAATGAAGTCAATGCAAAATAATTCAAAAATAATCAATATAAGCCGAATGATTCTGAACAGAGATCATTTTGAAGTGGTAACACAATAAAACCTGGGGCGATACACGTTCATTAGCCGCAGAGGGAGGCTTAGTGCACCGATGTGGCGATAAGCGCTTGTTACCTTTATTTGGGGCTACCACTTCTTCCCAATTTTAATGCCAATTACCCTACACAACATTCGAACCGAAAGGATTCTCCTTATTACTGTCAGATATTGTTATCGCTCCGTTCGGGCGTGAACCCGCTGCCCAGTGTTGCTGATTACATAGGAGTAACGACGTCACGGCCGCAGGGAGCGGTGTGCTGGCACAATGGTTTTCTGTAATTGATATGTGCCTCCAATTAATATTGTTGGCTGTTTGTTTGTTCATGGAACGTTAGATGGCGGTAGTGTGCCATTAGCCAAGCGCGCCATATTGAATATGTTAATATTAAGTTTATACGTATAAGTATTTCTTGTACCTATTACATACCGTTACCTATCCATATTTATTTGGTTCTTGCGTAGTAATAATAATAATTTCTTATGGGGCACGTAGAGAGAAAAGTAGCTACTAAAATAATCTTTGCTCACGTGCTTTTTTATATTCAGTAAATACTCTCTATACACACACGCATGCCGGTTCCAAGGACTTTGACTTGCTCCGAAGTCAACCCGTACCTAACCGATTGTAATATTAAATCCATGTATATTTTACTTGTGCGTAATTATATATTTACTATATTATACCTACATATTAGCTTAACTATTTAAATTACAATGCGTATGAACAGTTGTATCCGAGAAAATAGTAGGTATTTGTAGAAGATATGACGCACCTATCAATATAAGACGATGTACCTACACACAAATTCTAACGGCTCATAGTGTAATGTAGGATACATGGCAACATTAATCTGACGCCCGTGATGGATCACCGCGGGATCCCACTAATACGAATATCAGCCGCACTCCTTGTTTTTTACGAAACAAGTGCGTATTTCTCACGAGTGTGTTATAAAACTGTTTGTGCGAGATTAATTGCATTATTCCGTGTTAAATATGAATTAATGGATACTATCAAGGGGATTCACCCTTGCAATTAAATAATCCCGTTTATTATGGTAGGTGAGAGCCGTAAATTAACAACTCGATTGTTGAGTTCGTTCGGACCAATATCACTTGATATTGTCAGTTACTGAAAATTAAAAAAAATATTGCTTATGGATCTATAGATAAAATATCAAATGCAATAATGGTTAAGAATAACGAAGAATCTTGAAGAAATCTGTATAGGTATGTACCTTTGAATTCTCTATAATGTTCTCTAAGGCTTGTGAAGTCTGCCAACACGCACTTGATCAGCGTGACTATGGCTTAAAAGCGTGTCGTGGAGAGAAGATTCGTGTCTAATAGTGGTAATGAAAGGGTTGACAATGATATAAAGTATTTGGACACACTTCAGATTCGCGTTAAAAGATATACCTACACAATGCTATATACATATATGTATGTATATGTGTATTTATGTATAATATCATGAGTTTATTAAAAAAAAACAAAAGCTTTACGTTTGTAGTGCAATGTTTGTAATATTTTTAAACATAGTTCCAATCTCTATTTGATAATAATCTACACAGGGAAAGTGTGGTGAAGGAGTTCATTAAGTATTTCCGAATTGCAGTCAATATTATGCCCAGCTGTGGGACTTTGAATCAATTGTATCTAATCATACATATTTGGATTTTCAACCAATGCCTTTGTGTAACTATAATTATAAGCTGGTCCATGCAAATGCATTCTTTAATCAGCACAGTATCCAGCACAGCGCTCGCAAAGAGCAAATTATATGTATAGATAGAGGTAGGTATAAAGACTAAAGTTTTTCATGCTTATTTATATCGCTGATTATTTTCTTGAAAGAGCAATCTGTTAGTTGTATTCTTTGCAACATTGTTTCCGCGGGAGTCTATCCCCAGCGGAGTCCAGGCTGGCCGGAGGGCGAGGCATTTCACGAGCGGCTGCGCGCCTGACCTTTGTGGCCCCGGGGACCGGGCGAAATGCCATCGTGTTTTCATTTTTTTCCTACCGCCCGCTCACTCGACGACACTCGATTAATTTTTCACGGTACGCTTGTCAAAATGTGATTTAATAACACACGCAAGGGTTGACCGGGAGCTTTGACGTGCGATGCGTGCATCGTTCCAGCGTTTGACGGGCAGAGCATGGCGAATCTGTTTAGTCCATTGTGGCGGTTGCACAGCGTTTGCACGAACTTTAACCGATTTGTATGTCATTAAGCTTGCGCCGGACACTGGCGCGTTGTGGCAATGGGGTGGCAAATGTGTACGCTGTTGGAGTGGTCAATATCCAGCTGTGGCATGCTACACGTATCTGTTGGCAAAGTGTAATTAATGCAATACTAAGATAAATTTACTATTAAATAGAACGTGAATATGTAGATTTGGATCTAGCCGACGTTTTCGGTCATGAGCTCCGTCGATCGCAACGAGATTCGAATTTGAAGTTGGTACCTATTTGTTGTTTTTAGAGGTATGTAATTCATATTCACAGCAATGAAATATTACAAATATAACTGTTTAGTCAATAATATGCATAATTTGAAATTTCATTGAAGTTAATTACTCTCAAAATGAGCAAAGGTGTTATTATCGATAATGCGAGAATCGTATTACTAGTAATGCGAATTATAGAAACCGCAGTTTAGCATTTGACGTCTGTCCGAATTCCTGAGAGATGTGGCGTAAAATGAAAAACGTAAACTATAACGTTAGGCTCCTAAACCTCAAAGAGATAGGTAGAAGAGTGTGGTAGACTCCCACGTGTTATCAATTACGTTTACCTCCCAACATGACGTAGGTGTTGAGCCTATAAGGCTGATGCGTCTCAAACAGAATCATATTCCAATATGTAAAGATTCCAATAGACATTTTGGGTTTCGGGAATTTGATCATATCCAGTCACATTTTAAATAGCGCCTTGTATGGTCTGTCAATCTGATACTGACAGAATTTATCGGATTGTAATGTATTACAATCCGATACCCTTCGATAGGTTTAACGATAGATGCAGGCGGGCAGACAGTTTTATCGGAACTCTATCGAGTTTCTTTTGAGCTAATAATATCCTGATTCTGTTATATCATAACGAAAACAATATAAATGAAATTATAATACGTAAACGGTATATTTTATTAGTTGAAAAACTCACATTATTTGAGGTTTAACGGTATAAATAAACTTGACAATTCGGCAAAGTGAAAACGCAAATTTTCGCATTTCCGTCACCCAGCGGCAGTGTTACAAGTGGCATTATCAATAACGGCCAAAAATAGGAACCGCAATTTCCAATTTGGCGTCACTCCGGATTCCAATAGGAAGCGGGATAAATGGAGTCACATTCCAATATGTCACGGGCCCGGTCGGCTTTTCGGCAGCGCGCGGCGGATATTCGGCCGCGTTCCGAATAGTGGCGCGAATTCCGCGTTTACTCGTACTGCCGAAATATCAACTAATGAGATTCTGACGCCCTAGATATAGACATGTTAAATATTTATGTATACATATTCCTTTTAATCGAGATGTCTTTCGATATGATAGAAAACAATACATAGCGAAAAATCAATATACCACCAGCTCGATGTTCTACGTGCCCGTTATTACGAATACATCAATAGATTCACCACCTATTCCATTGTAGGATGGAAACGTCACTGGTGAAACGTAGGAGTGTATTGCACTCTTCTACCTATACCTTCGGGATGACAGGCGTGATGTCGCGTTTTTTGATGTTAAACGTTAGTCACGATCAACGATCCTATCAAAACTAACCGCGCTAAATGCTCACCTAAAAGGCGTCATAGAAGTCTCGTTAAGGATGTATTGGAATGCGTATAGTAAGGAGTGACTATCTTTATAAAAACAGTACGTAATATCTTCGCTGCAGGTGATTCTTTTGGAGTCGAAACATGAACTTAAAAGAAAATTAAGAACTCTTGGTTTTCACGGTTAGGTACAGGGACAGCTTGGAAGAGGATTCACTTCTGGCACTGGTGAAATTCGGCAGATATGCACGAGGGTTTTATCCGTATCGCGAAGCAAAATTATCTTTGATAAGCATTATATAAAATATATGTATATTTTCATCAGCTAATTGCCACCATAAGACGCGTTTTGCCTAGTTTTGGGTCATATGACACATATCTACATACCAGTACATTTAAAGTATGACATACATCATGTACATTTTTAATATCCAAAAATAAATACCACAATATACCTACAGTGCGTCATACCTATGTCTACAACTCATTGCCTCGAGCGACACGTCGCTAGCCTCTTGCAAAACACAGACCTAATAAATAGGGTGAATGGCTCGGCCTTTCAGCCCAGCATTAGGCAGTCGACACACGGCCCGCATGCATGTCACGTCACCCGTTATTGCCTGTACCGAGACGTGGCTCTGATTTGAAATATTTCCACGGAACCACTTACACGCACCTTGTAAGGAGCATTGAAGGTGACGGGAACATATTAAAAATTAAATTTATTCCGCGTCTGATACCTATATGTATAATAATGACGTGAAAAGATATGGTTTAGTTACGGTAATAAACTGATTCTATACTATGTGGGAATAATGGTCACGAGAATAGTGTGTTTTGAAAGCCATACATAGCCTTCGTATCCCCAAAACAGACAAAATTAGTTCTGTGCTAATCAGACTGATAAATTGATAAATACATAGACGCTTGTGTTGAATTTTACACCTAGATGCAGAATAAAGACGGTGCTTATTAAGCAAATATTTTTCCCGGATCGGATTTGAACCCATAGCCTTGGGGATTAGCAGTCAGGTTTATTAACAATTAGAGCAAAGAACCGATGGAATTTAATCGCAATGCAATTTACAGCAGTTGACGCTGCAGCAGAAGTTGAAAAGGTTAAAACCGTAAAGATTTCGTGACAATGTAATAATAACCTAAGCCGTTGGAAGAGTGCTAATCCTCGTTTATATCATTATAAACAGTTTAAATAATTTATTGTATTGATTCGAGAATCCTTTAACTTTCTCTTAGGTGGTAGGTCTTTAACTTCCTTACATGATTTTATTAAGTGTATGTGCATATATACCTCATAATGAATAAAAGAATTTCAATTTGAATAAGCACATTTTGAGCTACTTGTGCAAGAATATAATTGTGATATTGACGTTTTATTTATTTATTTATTTATTTACAACATGCTTGCAGTGCTTACAGCAAAGCCAAAGCGCACTGCAAGCTAAAATATACAATAAACATTTAATTACTTGCTAAGATAACTTAATAACTTTTGTGTTGTTGTGTTTCTGGTCGTTACAGCTAAACTATAAGACGATCTCATTTATACTATTTCTATGCACGTATATTATTATTAGTAGATAATGCCTGTAGTAATATAATCGTATCAGTAAACAATAATGTCTTGACTAGCTGATGCTAATATCGTAAGTTAAGAATTGTTCATTCTTTTAGAGGTCGATAGCAGATGCCCGTGAGTGGTACTGGCCATTATTGACTGCTGCCTGAATAGATAAAAAAGGACTAGTAAGATTTAACTTTTAGTTTATTGTATGTAAAGTACTAATTGCCTCTTTGGTAGAGTGATCGCAAGTACGTTTACCGATAGAGAGGTCCCGGGTTTGATGCACGGATTATGTACCATTGGATTTTTCTGTCTTGAAATCCCTAATAGTGTCTCGAAGTCTGGATGTTACCCGGTGTATGCTGATAAGCTCACCACCTAATCCATCATAGGACGTAAACGTAACTGGCCAAATGAGGAAGTGTGCTACACTCCTCTGCTTCCTTCTTCGGGGATTACAGGCGTAATGTCACGGCATGTAAATGATTCTATAAAACGAATTACTGTCATAAAGAATGTCGCAGTAACGGCCCGAAACCGCACCAGTGTCCCATGCGGCTGGAGCCGGTCGCACCGCCTGAACTGCGACACGCCTTCAACTGGAACATGTCGCGCACACAGAGCTGCTGGTGTAATTGTGACGTGCGGGGAAAGTCAACATGATATCTGTGAAGTTCGTAGATTTCTTGAGGAAATCTTATAGGTACTATACTGTACTTATGTATGTATGTTGTAGGCCATTTTGGTAATTCCAACAATTTTAAAAATTTGAAGACATTACTAGTGGCAGAGAAGCTTTTTAGTGCCATACACAAAAATGTTTAATTAATGTATAATCCTTCGTTTATCATTTCATGATTGGTTATGCTACGAGATTCATAACGTTGTCCAAACCCTTTGATGTGACCGTCATTCATTTTGTATAGCTACTATAACCGCAATTCATTTTCTTAGACTAGGTACTTACTAGCCTCAGAGAATGTTATGAAGAAATCTAAGGTATTTATGTTTCCGCGTAATATTTGGCTACATTGTCACTCCAACATATTATGTACCTATAAGTATATAAAATTGAGAGCGAACAAAATTTATTGTAGGTCTACCTATGCCAGGATTGGAGTTCCAGATTCCCGAAATGGGAAACAGGAATTCAAAACGATAGGATATCATCGCTTTATTGACATATGATAAAAAATAGTTTAAAAGATAATAATTCTTTACTCATAGATCTTTACTCGATGACTTAATAAAATTTATCAGATGAAAACTACAATCTGTGAACTGTGAACAAAAAACTCACCACCTGGCAGCGCGGAACGCGTTGATAGACAATGTCTAAGAAATGTCATCGTTTAAAAAAAAACGATTAAAATCTTGCGTAAGCGGCTTGATGCCGGCAGATGTGCGCGTGCGCACCACACCGGCGCCCCACGTGCCCAAAGATAATGGCGGATACAAAGACGTCCGAGGAACCCATTGTTGCGAATCTCTGAAGCATTGATTTAGGATATGTATAATATTTTCCATTGTCACTGACAGTCTGACGGTCGGTCACCTGTCCTATCAGCAGCTCTCTGGACTGTGACTTTTATACTATTCTTTCCGTGGGTCACGCATAGATTATTTTATTTTTCTTTATTTTGATCAGAAACTGTTAAGTGGGAACTCTAGAAATAGGTACTATAATGCCAAATCTAGGAATGGAAGCTAAGACTAGCATACAGTCAACGAAAAACCTCAATAACATGCCACAATCGCTTTCCGACCTCAAGACCCTAGATTAATAATAATAACAATTTACATTTTGAAACTTTACACATCTTCCAAACTACGAATACGCGTGATTGACAGAGAGTTAATAAACCACTTTCATCAAGCTCTAAATATATACATACTTCAGTAGAATATTTTACGTCTAGACAGGAAAAATACACTTGCTCATCACACAAATGTTGATTTGGATGGGATTTGAACTCACAATTACCGACTCGTCAGTCAGTCAGGCGACAATCAGTAGTCAGTGTCGTTCACCACTATAACAACAGTCCAGCCATAATTTTAAGCGCCTCATTAACAAATTCTGATAATAAATACAATGAGAGGAATAAATATTCTATGAATGAATGCGGTCAACTAAGCAATTAATAATAATAGACATCAGCAAAAACAAATCTTGTGTTGCACAAATACATTGGTACCTTTGTAGTGATTTTTAAATTCGTTCACTGATTCATAGAAACACGGACAAAGGAAAAATAATGTGTACTTTACCTGCCTTACGTTTACTGAATTTAAATGTGTATAGCATACTGATCTTTACTGCCTGCGTATTAAGAACTAATTTGATGATTTCATGATAATTGATAAAGGTTTCAAATGTAACGTAATGGTCTACATCATTTTTCAATTGGTTCACGATTGTTACCATTGAATGTCCGTCGTATTTTATTTTTAACGATAAGTCGTAACTTACCCAGTCAATGTTTTTGGAAATGCGTGAGGTTTGGATTCTTAATTTTGCCCAAATCAAATGGTTGAACGTAAAGTTACTGACTCAGTACTAAAGTTGATAGACATAGTTGCTTTTTTACCAAAAAAATGTCTGGAGACCGCATATTGCACCGCACTCGTCCATTTATTCTTAAAGCAGGGTCTGTCTTGTCAGAAAATCTTCATTTGCAGTTACATTTGTATAAACATTTGTATAGGATTATTTACGAATAATATACCTATCTGCTTAGAATCAGTTACATTTACTCTTGGGTAATATTCGAACCAATACATTATTTACATAATACTTAATTTAGTAAGCTATTTTCTAAGTCCATAACTGACGTGTCTGTATAGTAAGTGCAGTTTCTAAATTCCTGCACATCAATAAATTTAAGGGTAATTTATATATATGAAATAAATTTATGTACGTTCCAAGACCCCGCCTACCTGGCGGCCGGGTGCTTACAAGCGCCGTGCACTACCCAGAAACACACAATGGTTTTTTTTTCCTAAAATCCAAGTTAAAGCGCAGTTTTTCGGCGCAAATTCCAAAAGGACACCTGGTCGGAAACAACCCCCGGGGGTCCCTGTACCCTGATTGATAGAGGTCCGTCGCAAACGTGATTTTCGCAATACAATGCACAGAAAAATCCACGTTTGAAACGCTCCGAAGTCGGCGACGTGGAGTCTGTTTAAAACAATCAATGACGCATTTTGTGAATGGTAGGTGAAACAAAGATCTTTTGTGGTGCTCTCTGGTGGGTGGGCAGGATGTCAGGTGAATTATTGAAGGGTATGGCCCGACAATCGGATCATTGAGTAGCCATCGACGTGGTGTTTACATAGATAACTAACTTTTATGCTATAACATTTCTACTGTTGTGAAAAAAAATAGTTCTATACCTACCTATATTCTTTCATCAAAGCAATCCGTATAGGAAGGCTGTCGAATACCGTTTTATAGATTTTTTGCAACTAAAATAACAGGAGTCTGATAGTAATATCGAAAATATAAAGTTTTTTATATAAATTCAACTGAAAAGCCATTCTTCGTTAATGAAAATTCCGACATAATTTAACGTAATCCACGCGACCGCATTAACCTAAAATCCAGATTTATACACACACCGTTCGCAAACAACAGTTTGATTGATCGTATAATGAATATGCAGATATGTAAAGCGGAGATAAGATCCCGCAAAATAAAGCTGGTCCCCTGAGGAGTGATTGCCGGCGCCTACTGGTGCCTCAGCGCAGCCAGATTTTAATCTCAGATAACAAAACAGTTTACATAAATTCTAGAGTTAGCACCTTGTTAACAAACTGCACAGTATTATTATATGAGATTGCTTGATAAGTGCGTATTTCTGTGTTATTACGCTGCGTAATGGCGACTTGCTTAATGGGTTCCCCTTTCGGTTGTAATTCGTTTGTAGTTAGTGACAGTAACAGTCCTATGTCAGTTTATGCCAACATTTTCACGTACACTATCAGTTTCACCGGCTGGAAGTGTTAAACATTTTTGTTTGAATTAGTTTTATCAACAGAACATAAAAGAAATATTTTTACCTGGCTGCAATTTAAACAAGTATGGTTTTTTGTTTTCAATTGCACAGGGATATTTCAATAAATCAACCATTTGTTTGTTTCACAGCTGACATATTTTGTTTTAGACGAATTTGTTCAATTTTCATATGAAAACAACTTTAATTGTGCCATTAAGTGAAAAGAATAAAGGATAGACTTTATAAATCAGTCCCTAAAAGATTGTCACGGGCGATGTTCCGACTGAACGGTTCGTGTAGTCAGTCAGTTATTCCTGTTGTTCATTCATTGTTGTCATTCAATGCTGTTGCTGACCAAACTCCAACTGTTAGAGTTCCCGTCCCGTTCCCGTCCTCTTCATCATCGTTTTTATTGTGGTATTCATGACTAATTTAGTCTTCCAAGCAAGTCTATCTACTGTTAAGAAACGAATGAGGTTCGATGTATATGAAATTAGTCTTCATAATGATCAGTTATTGAGCGAAATTGAATTATGTAGGTAGTAACGAAAACATATCAATATTAGAAACTTTGTAATCAGAAGATCAATCCGAAACCGAATGCGTTTGATGAAAAAAATCGCAAAAACACCGAGACGACGGTAAAGTAATGAAATATCTTCATCCAACCCTTCTAATTAATGGCCATCAGTGTCTGCGACACTCGTGGGTTGTCAACGTTTTTAAGTCTTTTTACGATTCCCCGTTTAAGGAGAGTGAGAAGAACTGCTTAAGTATCTCCAAAATACTGTGTTTTATGTATACAATCATTACCTATATTTTTCAAAATTATCAGTCATAGTAGTGTTCAGCCATTCTCTGTCTAGTGTTCATCTTGGAAGGGGTCACTGCTGGACATATGTTGTCCGTTGACAGCAAAGCGGTGTATATCGGTCTGAGCGGTGAAATGCTTCCAATTTGGTTATTGAGAAAAATGAAACACCTGTACATCAAGATACAAATTAATTATTAGGATCTTCAATTGCTTATTAATGATACATTACAATATAAAATAATACAATACATTCTATGCGTGCTATAAAAATTAATAAATAAATGCTTTTCGTTTGAAATCTAACTCTTATCCGTTAATCATTACCGTTCGTGTCTTCTTAAATCCCATTTAGATATAGAGAAAATAGAATTCCAAGTCATTTATGACGATGACGAAAGGCTGCAGGCAGACGCTGGGATGCGACAAGCCGAACACAGGGCGCGATGTCGCTCATTGGGTGAGGCCTATGTCCAGCAGTGGACTCAGATAGGCTGATGATGATGATGAAGTCATTTGTTATTCGGATTCACAAATAAGTTTATTTCGAAAAGTATTAACAGCGATGGAATTTAATTTACCTAAATCTCGATTACAAGACCTGTAAAGACGGTTGATTACTTTTTTAAAACAATATAAGAATCCACAAAGAGGACCTTTGGTATATCTTGTTTATACATGAATAAGCAAATCGAAAAGGTAATGTGTCCGGTCCAGTAAAAATAAAAACCATAAAAAAATTGAAGCGACGAAGAAATAATGAAATATCTTCATCCAACCCTTCTAATTAATAGCCATCAGTGTCTGCGCCACTCTGGAGGGCTGACAACGCTTTCAAGTTTTTTTAATATGCTTCCTCACCTCCGTAAAACAGAAGGAATAATTGCGTTTTTCCTCTGCCGAGTTTCAACTCCCTCGGCGTAAATCTCGCTACAATTAGGAAAGTTGGCGATGTTTAACTGACGAGTGGAGGATTCAGCGTAAACGCACAGCGAAAACGCGACCTTAACTTTTTGCGTTGCTTTAATTTGGGTCAACGGTACGTTAGGTTGATAAGATTTTTTTTATATGAATGACGATTTTTTTAAAATAATTAATCTTACTGAATCGTTAATTTTATACATGTATAACAGTGCTAAAATTAGCGTTAACACTCGTTCAAAAGCTTTAATGTGATACCTAAATAATCTTCCAGTATTACGAAAGTTGATTAATATCGGTGATAAAATACTGTTAGTATGAACTTTAACTGACAATGTACTTTTTTACGTGTTTTTTTAATTACGTAATATCACGTCTGTGAACTTCGTTACGGTAGGCAGAGGAGTCTAGTAACCCCCACGTTTCACCAGTTACGTTTAAGTCCCATGAGCCTATTGCTATACACCGGGCACAATACCAGACTCCGAGTCACTACTAGAAATTCTAAATTTGTAAAAATCCAATAGCTCCCGACCCGGGATTTCAACCCAGGAACTACCGATCGGCATTCGCGCTCGCAACCGCTCGACCAATGAGGCAAACCGTTTTTGTAATTAAATGTCATTCTTGTTGAACACGATAACGTTGCTGGAAACACTTATTAAAGGAACACTTATGTGTTCGTTCAATGCCTCTCCATAAAGTTTACTGGCATTTGTGTCGGCAGCCATTTTGCACTTGGTTAATTTGGTGCACCATGATCTTAACTCTTCTTATAATGTAAGTAATACCATGGCCAACACTGTAGGTACTAAAAATATCGCGAAATGATCGCTATAAATTATTAATTTAAAGAACAATTGGTTTTCTATACTTTTTTTGGAAACATCATTATATACTCGAAAGTTAGTTTAGAGTTTATAATATTTTTATGTATAATAGATATACATAATATATTGTACTTATGATTACAAGAACTAATAATTTAATTAATAAAAAGTAATTTATCACAATCTATGTATTGAGATGTTATAAAGCGTCTATAAAATATTAAAATATTGTAGGATACATATTTAATATTTTAAATAACTTTTAGCTCTCCGTGATGGGCGAAAATTCAAATAACTAAATAAATCGTGTGTGTCCCTTGTTGTATCGGTGAGTTGATTTTTTTCAAAATTTCGCAAGTAATAACAGCTTGTACTGGATCTACGCGAGGAGGCGATATGAAAAAAGCTAAGACGAGGACAATCCTTTGGGCTGAAAATTGAATAGTTGGATTACGCGACCCAGTGGGGTGGAGCAGGGTTGTCTCAGCGAGAGGAATATTATAATAAAATATTAATAAGCAGCGTAGGTGGTTCGAGAAACTGAGTGCTGTTATTCCCAACCCGTAGGTATGCCCAGCATGGGGACTGTGGGCAATAACCGCTTATGAAAATTGGCAGGCGCTCATTCGGTGAGGCCTATGCTCAGCAATTGGCTGAGATAGGCCCGCTAAAGAATATGTAATGACATTGACAAGCTGGAATGCTTAAAATGTATTTTAATAGACTCATTTTTCCAGACTCAATGTAGTCCACGAACTACTTTATCACTGAATCAATTTCCAATCTTCGATAATACTACACACAATATCATAAAAAATTTCATTTACATTGTCATGACGAAACTATTTAAAAAAGACTTAGTAGATATAAAGCTGTAACTTCTGGTATTGCTATGATACATTTTAAAATAAATATAACAAATCCTATACCAAGCGACAAGGTACAAGATCTACACATTATTAATTAAAAAGAAAAAAATATATATATTAATAGAACTGTCAAGTGCCAGCCCTGATCTCAACTGCAGGTATATTGTTGGGCGCTCACGGCCTGATTACGCGTGCCATTGTGTCGCAGACACAGCACGCAATTAAGTATTAGACAGAGTTTGTAGCTATACGTACGAGAAATATTAATGTTATGTTATTAAATTCATCTAGGATTTTGGCTAGCGTTAAGGTAGTTGTATAAGAAAACGCATGACGTTCTCTTTCACGCTTCAGCTCGTAAGAGGGCATGTGATCCGGGCACCTTTTTATGGTATGCAAGAAGAAGCAGTATCGATTTATTCGAGAATTCTTAGGATTCATTCGACTATTTACACCTCGTTTATATTTGTCGTTACAACTGCAAACAGCCTATGTGTGTGTGTTGACTATGTTATACATACTTAGGTTTGACTCAAGGGTAATGTTTGAGCTAAAAGATTGAGTACTACATAGATGACAAATTTGAAGCTAATATCTATATTATTTTCTGAATTTTATTAAAACACATGGTACATTTCCGAGTAAGTTCTGCTACAATCAGCAAATAAGACGCTACAGTCCACCAGGAACTAAATGTGTGCCTATTTAAAAGTGTTTTAAATATATAAATGTATGTTGTTATATATACGAGTATGTACCTATATGACATAAATGAATTGCAAAATCCATTGTAAAGATATATAGCGTTGCTTATGGTGATTTTAGTTTGATTCTTAAATTAGTCAAAGACCAAAAAATTTATTCTAACATTGTTGTTACCTTCTTCAATTATCAGCGCGTCTTACGGCTTTTTTCTTAAAGATATCACGAACCGATTAAAACCCTGAGGAAGAACAGAACGAATAACAATATTAAGTAAACAGTGATAAGTAAGTGCAGACTAGTTAACAAATGCAGTGCCATTGCACGCCACTTAAGTGGTAAATTTGAGGAAGCTGTCATCTGAACACAACTCGTCGCGATCGCTGAAGTGGTCTGCTAACGAACACGCGTGTCAAAGCGAAACACTTCATTAGGTGAGCCACGCTCTTCGGCACCTCACTCCGCCTCACCCCGCCTCACCCTGCCTCACCTCGCCTCACCTCGTCTCACCCCGCTCCTTCCAACCTCTATTTAGTGGGCGTCTTACCGACTTCGCTAATTAGACGACGCCGACTCTCTTCTCATTAGTGGCGAAATTATGCAGTTTGCTGGAATTCGGGTTAAATGTGAGGTCGAGAAGTCGAGTGCTGAGAAAAAATGTGGTATATTCCGCAGTGTCTGCGGCGGCTGCTGCCGATCGTTATTATGAATTTCGAGCAATTCGCCGTGGCGTCTTGTTGAAATTATTTTATTAAAATTAAATTTTTGTGTCGGTCAGAAAAATTGCTCAGATTTGTTAAGAACATTATTCGTCTTTAACTCTGGATTAAGACGAGCACAGTCTGGGGATAAAATTCTGAGGTATCTATCTGTTAAAGTGTTCTTAACCGTTTCTTTAAACATATTTTCTGAATACAGACCGTTTACAGCATCTCCTTCACTTTTTATAAATTTAAAAAAATAACGTCTTATTTGAATTATTAAATGTTTTTTGCGCACAAAATGTCCTTCTTTAGTCTAAATACATAAAATGTACATAGATAAGCTACGTACCTGATGTTTCGAGAGAGTCACTGTAGCATTTTAAACTTACAATTTAATTCAATCATTATGTTATATGGAATACAAGCATTGCAGAACAGACAGATACGATATAAATCCTTCTGTCCACCACACCGTCCCACACCACACACACACCAACGTCCACATCACACACATATCCACCGTCTAAAACCTCTTCAAACCCTGTTTAAAATTGTAATAAAAAACGTGTCACTCCAAACTCAAATCAACATCAACTGAGAGTTGTATATTGTCTAACAATACTTCTTAGTTACTACCTTTGTTTGTTTTGATAATTTGCTCGTAACTTATACCTAACCCCTATTATTATTAGCGAGAGGTTAGAATCAGTATTGTTACTGTTAAAGTGAAGGAATCTCGCCTTGTCTCCTTTTTACAAGAGAAGCACTTAATTGATTTAGTTGAAATGTAGCAGGTATAGAACGAGCTCGAACTCTTAAGATCTTCTAAATTTAAATATGCTGCATACATAGATTTTCTTTTTTCTAATAAATCCATGAAAGTTTAATATAAGATGTTGCATACAATGTTAAAATTATTCAGGTTCCAGTATGAACGAAGTTGCGGGCAACAGCCTATGCTTTAAAACTTAATAGGCTGAGGTAATATTTTACCAACTAACTAATGGGTACCAAATTACACTTATTCAGGCAACATTTTCGTACGCGGCACCGTCAGCAAAAGCGTTAAAAACGTTCGCTCGGGAGCACTGTTGCTAATTAGAGACTAGATAATAGTCTTATATAGAATAAATACATATAATTAATTAGACGTTACAAAAGCGAGGACTAATTAAAATACATGGCAGGTATAAAAAATGTGTCCGAAAAAAAACGAACGATAAAATTCTCATCTAATTTAAGTAAATGGGCGAATGCCGGCATATTTGTAAGTAGGGATTCGTCCTCTCGGGCAAACAACGTTTATCTACAGCACATTGGGCTAATGACTGGGGGAGGAAGAATGAAAAGTACGTATTATTTTAATTATTAAAGAAATGTTGGAACTTGGAACAGCTCGTATATATTTGGCTGGGGTTAATGGACGCGTTAGACTACAATGCGTCGTTAACTTGTTTGGTTTTGATGGGCGTTAGGCGTTATATTATTAACAGATGTGGAATGTACATGAAAGTTATGTAAGGTGCTCATATAAATGAGATAAAGAAAAAACACAAATGTTATTTTAGCACTAAGCTTTTATTTAAATAGTAAAGCTTAAGCTCGGATATTTGCGTCACTCAATCAATCCATCAGTGTACGCTGCTTCTATTTACCCATCCAGTAATACATATTTGCACACTTTGCTTTAGAATTCGTGGCTATCATTAAAATAGCATCATCATTATTTCAAATAAATGATTACACTGTGGATTACTTGCCGTTAACTAAAAAGTTGCAAGCTATGTGGAATCATCGCTCCTGTAACCTGCCCATTAGGTACTAAATAAACATAACAAAGTGAGTTTAACTGTGTTAGCACCGCTCCACCCGCCCGTCAACAATGCCGCGAGCGAGGTGGCTACAGAAAAAACGCCACGTCACACCGAAATCATTTACGAAATATTGACAACAATAAACGATTGCCCTACGGCGAGGACTTTAAAAAATGCCGGTTATTAATATTTGTTTTCTTTGTCCCGGACCACGTGTCCCCACACCTGAACTCTGCGAATGACACTGCCGAAAAAAAATTGCAAAAAATATCCGACGCTAGACGAAAAAGAGCACAGGCGCAAACAGACAACAGCCAGTTTGAATGATTGCTTCCCTGGAAGAGCGGCAAGTCCATTTTTCACAAGTGCCATTCACCGCTTTCATGTTACGTAGGTACTGTGTATATTTTATATATTTTTTATTTATCGGCCGTCCCCTCCTCTCCGCGCGGCCCTCAGCCAAATTGATATTCGCCGAATACGAATTTACGGCATCCAATTCCTCACTGTTTTATTCATTTAGTGATTTCGCGATGGTAAACTCGCAGGTAGATGTGTTTAATTTCGAAATGAATGTTTATAGCCGCGTTCCGTTTGTTCCGGTGATGTAGGCGGGCGGGCGGCGATCGCTCGCGTCGCGCTGTTTGCTGTGTAGTTACATTGCATTTTTGTTTACGGGCTTTGTTTGTACATCATTGCGGTGTTTTATAGAAATGTATTTGGGATTAAAGCGTTGTTTTAATTTCACTTTTGCCGTTACCGCTACCGAGAGCTATTTTGTAAATATTATAGAGTGGTTACACTTCATATTGTTTTTATGAATTTTGTTTTTCTTAATTTTTTTATGAAAAAAATAAAAGTTCTCTAACAAATAAGTCATGTTTATAACTTCGAAGTACCTATGAGAAACTAAACGGCGAATCTCGGTAACTATCGTTCCATATCCTAAAAGCTGTTGTCGAATGTACAAGAAAGTCTTTTGTGTTTAAAAAAAACCTTTTTGACTTATATCACAAATTGACTTGATCTTATCTACTAGATATTTTCGAAGGAGAAAATTTTATAATTTCGCTTCTGGACATGACCATTTTCTTAGAAAGAGAATAGTTAAGACCATAGAGAAGAGTGAAAGTTCATTTATCGGTAACTTATTATTTATTAAAGTCCACAAGTCACATCCCCTGTAGACATAGACCACGGAGGGCCACGGAGGCGATGTATAATCGATTCATAGCGACCACTACATCGCAACGCCTGTGATCCGCCCGATGTCTAATGACGTAAAAAGTATGTCCCCGCTTAAGGCCGGTCGACGCAAACATAGATTAACAATATATTAATCCAGAGTAGCTATTTGATTGATTTTTCAAGTGCAAGTTAGATTTCCTTGGCCAAGACTTGAGGTTATGTTACCTACTAATTTTAGAAGACGTGTCCAGAATTCGAGCGAAAAAGTGGGAACTCTAACTCTACTTTTATGAATGCTGCAGTGGGTCTTGAAAGGTGGTAAGTTAGCCACTATCGCCCATGAATATCTGCGTTTATATAGCGTAATATTCCAATTCGACTGATATGGAGATTAGGCAGATCTTAGTCTTATCTTTGTCGATGTCTATTATCTTAGTTCTATAAGCGATATATTTATGACTCATCGCAAATAACACATCGTTAATTAATACGAGTACTATGCGGTAACCATAGGCGTATAATGATTGTGAATGCGTAAGATATGTAGGTAAAAAACAAATGAAGCAATAGCTGTGTACTCTTTGCGGTTGTCCATAGACAAGGCAGGGGTCGCGAAAGCACGTCGTCATCGGATGGCAATTTGAATGCGGCCGCTTAGCCGTCTGACGGCGGCTATGACTGATGAGGGAAGGGTGAAGATCGGCCGATCGCGGCCCGTCATCCTCCCGTATATCATTTTAGCTGGCGAGGTCACTGTATTGTGTTATAATGTCGTTTTATATACACCTGTGTGCTACTCCTCGATTTATGCATATAGAAAAAGGATGGTAATTAAGTAATTTTTGTAATATATAGTTTTGAACAGTTAATAATCTTTACAATGTGAGATATTGCCCCTTAAATGAATACTTCATTCGCTAGTATCGTTGACTGTAGTTAAATCGTTAGCACGTAACTGTTATTGATATTGTTTATATTGGTTGATAGTTCTTAAAGGATTCTTTGAAGTTAAATCAAGATATTTAATTTACATACAACACCTTTAACATCGCAATAGAAGCTAGAAAATAGTACTTTCCTCAATTATAGACCGTAGAATAAATAGATACTCTTTTGTGTTTAACAATTATCAGTATACTTAAGTTACTATTTTGAAAACGCTAATAAATTTGCCTAGATAACTTGTTAAACTTTATTTAACATAGTTGTGCCCGCGACGTCGATTGCGTGGAATTTAACAAAAAAGTTATTGTTCAGTTCGCAGATTTTAGTTATTTACTACGATACTGGACAGTACCTGGACATTGCAATATTACTTTATTTTATAATTCTAAAAATTTGCATTTAGAGAAGCCTAAGTTACTCCTTATTACATCAG
>DWME01002598.1:0-20385 GCA_018244795.1 Parelbella ahira ahira | reverse complement strand
ACCTTCGTACATTTTTAATTGGGTTATTGTTATTTTTCTTTCTAAACTTCCAGAAGTAAATTCCATTTTTTTTGTTTATTGATTTCTGTAACTACGGCTTCTGTTCTGTTTTATATTGTGCTAAATCAGAAAGACGGTTGAAGTGAAATTTATGATAAAATTACCTTAAATGTAAAATGTTGTCTCATACATTTACATGATCAGCTGTGTCGTGTTTGCCTATTATCGTGTTAAAGTCACATTGTTAATAACTTTATTTAATACTTGTAACGATTAACGCATTAGTAAAAAAAAATTCCGTAAGTTTTTGTGTTGCAGCTTTTATATCTTTATTTTACAAAGTGACTAAGCTGATTAAAGCAATAACTTATATCAATACGGTTTTACGTTCATGATTTTTTTGTAAATAAAACTTTTGAAACTAAATTTTGGAAAATATTTTGTACCTACCTTTAGAGCGTAATTTGACAGTTTTCTTTGCACCCTTGACGGGGGCGGCGGTGACCTGTCTCACACATTCGTGGCAAGTACACGACATGTTATAACAAATGATATTAAATCACTGCAATATAAAAAGAGACATCGATATTGTTGAGTACAAAATGTCACATAGCTCAGTACAAGGCAGTGCCCACATTAGATTTCAACGCGCTCACTACATGTCGAACGGCGGCGTGAGACCCATACAAATTAAGTTCCACGCCATAATAGATTTGGATAACGCAGTGTGCATATCCTTTTTTGAAATTCTTTTTATTAAATGCGTATGTTTTGACTCGAAGGCGTCAAACTATCACGTTTGGTTTATTATTCATCAGCAACGACCTTTTTATCGTTTTATTAAGCCCGCCTTTCTCAGCGTTCTATTAAATCTGTCTTTCTCATCGTTCTATTATACTTAGGTTTTCTCTCAAATTGACCGAAGGCTATAGTGGCGCTAATCAAGTGCGAGGCGGCAAACTTCATATACCTTAGAAAATATTATAGATAACTAAATCGCACAGATTAAGACCATAACGTACCAGCATAACCAAATGTGGGTTGACAGAATTCTAACTATCAGATTAAGAAATATGGCCCATACAATAGTGGTGAGGAAAAATCTTGTAAAAAACGCATCATAGTTTATACTCATCCAGTTTGTCAGATTCTGGCCTTACCTTTCTCATACTAACATTACAGACATGTATGTGTTTAACCCATAGCAATATATGGTGTAAATGACATTATAATAATATATATAATTATAATGTTAATTAAATGTAAATTACATTGGTAGTGAGTAAATGCAATGAAAATCGTAGAGTGATTTTGAATTACATGTACGGATCTTTGTATACTTTTTGATATAGTGTTTCGGTAACATACAACATACAGGTTTTTCATAAATTTTAGCCGGTAGAATGACCCTATGGACTTTATAATTTTAATAATTATATTATATACCCTACGTTTTCATTCGCACGTTCTTATTAAAAAAGAAACATATTATTCAAGATAAAATCTTAATATTATGAAATATGTCCGATTCGCCATTATAAATTATCTCATTCGAGGTATATATGGAACTTCGCAAGCTGGACTGCAGCCAACAGCTGGAAATTCTAATTAAATTTCAATATGCCGTGAATTCATTACCGCGAGTGTCATTCAATGAACCTGTTCCAACGATAAATCATCGAGATATCTGTTAGCGCGGTCCGGTGAGGTCACTCCGCAAACCTACGCTATTTAATTCATGTTATTATAAGCTACACTTAGATCAGCGCTAAGCCGCTAACGCGGCGTGAGGGTGACGAAAATAGATCGTTACAAGACTTTTTTGGGGTTATGCATCATTTGAATAGGATGGAGAGGCGGAAGTACTATTACGATAGGTAAATACGCTTTATAAATATGTACAATAAGTATTAGATATCAAATAGGTTGTATGTATAATGATTCATTAGGAATATTTCTTTCGTTTCACAAATTAACCTACTGCTGCATACAAGCCATTTAATGTGTAACGGGAGAAAAGAGCTGGACAAACTTACGGTAAAAAAGATTTTTTTTCCATCCATCTTTTCCTTGCTCTACCGGACTTGCATCTACAGATGTTTATATGCGGACGAAAATATGAATCCGCACTCACTTCGTTATTACCATCATTTATAGTGATTAAATTATGATATAGTGATTAAATTATGTGAAAATATATTTAAATGAAGCAAATTATCACCACCTACTTCAATTCTAGAAGGTTTACGTGCGCGGCGTAGGCTGGTAGCCGGTGACGTCACCGGACGCGCTAATAGCCCTCATGATTTATCGCCGTGGCGCACTAAACGAGGTTTAAGCCACTTTAGTGTGAAATAGACTATCTATTAAAGATGTATGCGTTCATGTGCCGCGACGAGTAAAATGTGTGTAGAGACAAACATAGCAATGAATAGATCTAAAAGAAACATGTCAGGTTAGTAAGGATAGAGATATTTGGCACTCGGTACTCTCTACCTATCCGTAAAGTTTCCGATCTGGTGTGATAATATAATAATAATAAATATAAAATGGAAATCGCAGATCACGGTTATTTTTACGATCAAATAGTACTAAAATCGTCTTACAACGTGAAAAAAAGTCATTTATACCCCTATAGTATATTGAACGTCAAATTAATCTGAACACCTTTTTAGGGGGGTACCTGTTTACGACGTAAACGTAACCGGTGAAACGTGAGAGTTCACTACACACCTCCGACACCCTTTGGGGGATTACAGCCATGATGTTACGTTTAGATTAACCTTTTTAAAAGCTAAAAATAATATAAAATGTTTTATAATTTTTACTCAGAAACCTCAATATAACGCTTGACTCTACAAATATGTGCATGTTTTAACAACACTGCTGTTTATTTACTGTATATAGAGACGTGTCAGCTTACAAACAACGTTATGAATAGCGAAGATTACACACGGCACGGCTAAAGAAAAACATATCAGGATGAAGGATATTTTGATGAAAAATATTTATTTATTTCACCTGTCACCTTGGTCGAGGGGTTGAAGCACGACTGCCGATCAGGAGGTTCTAAGATTCAAATCCGGGTCCGGCTACTATTGGATTAGGTACTCTAATTTAGAATTTCTAGTAGTGACTCGGAGTCGGGATCGGTGCCCGGTGTACGGTAAGAAGCTCACGATATTATGTTCCATAGAACGTAAACGTAAGTGGTGAAATGTGGGAGATTACTATTCCTACTCCTCTGTTACAACCCCTTTGGATACCACTTCGGGGATTACTGGCGTAATGTTACCTTTGTGCTAATACCAGCATCATCCTATACATTCATTTGTCCAAAAATAATTGGTCCATTCACAAGTAAATCATTGAATCAATTTGAATCACTCGCGAGCAATGTTGATTAGATAAGGCTCAGGTGAGTACTACTGGTTAGTGGTATCTGGTGATTCCCATAGACTATGAATAATTTAGAATTGACCATGTCAATAACCTAACTTGTATTATTAATTCGCGAAACTATTATATAATATATATATTGGTTATTCGTTATTTACTCTTTAAACTTTTTAAAAGTCACGTTTATTTTAAATCGAAGTATCGGTGTGGTGTTAACAAAATATATTTGTCTCAAACAAAACCTTATCAATTTAGCAACTATAATTGAATGAACACAGCATTTGTGTTAAATATTTCCAATGGACTGTAAAGCGGTGATTGATTTTAGAATTAATGTATATGAAAAATATAATATTGTAATGTCTAAACGGTGCTAAGAATATGGTATTGATGACGTCAATATGTAGCCTACACGCCGCCAACGCTGTTGCAAACGTTGCCAAAAATCCACATTCTCATGTACATCGAACATCCACGGTTGTGCAATACCAGTTGCCTTTTGCCGCGTTTGGCAACATGGCCAATATGGCCGCTTTCGGTGATGAAAAGCATATGCTAATCTACCTATTTCATGCCGAATTGGCATATATATCGACGTGCTAATTTTTATGTTATAATATAACATTAAATAATCAAAATAAATATACAAAAATATATGCATAATCCTTCGATGAAGGTAAAAAGGGGGAAATTAAAAAAAAATTAACTATTTCAACGTTTAAGCGATAAATTACCTACCCTCAATTCGCCAATGTGTCACTCTTTTACGAATACTGAGAACAAAACAATGATACAAGAATGATTTGAAAATACATCGAATTGCTAATCATAATCAAGTTTCCACCTACACTTACACAGTAATACTGTTTGCGCTGACCATACATGGCTGTGTCAGTACTAACCGCAGATCTAACACGTCATTCATTCAAGTGTACTCGCAAAAACGGTTTAATTAATCACCTACACTGATAATAAAAAAATGCTAAGAACACATACATACGTATGTACATATACAGATTACCATATTCACACACGAGCAGGTACAAGACTTCCTCCGGCTACTTTCCTTACTTTTTCCGCATCTTCTTTTAAGAAATAAGCAGTTGTACAGTTCTACCTCCTGTATATGTTTGTGTCTACTTTGATATCTGCCGAAAGTTTGTTTGGTACCGATCATTTATTGGCGATGAAATTGTTAAGACATAGATAATTTTCATCGTATCATCAATTTTTCAATTCCTATTTAAACAATGTTTGATTTATAATAAAGAATATTTGTCGTGTATAATTAAGATATAAATTAATGAAAATAAAATAATGTTATAATTATTATAATAAAAAACTTTATACTATCTGCCTACCCCATAAGGAACTAAGCGTGAAGATAATTATAATAGTATTAGTATCAGCAATATGATTATCATACTTACAGGCTTTGAGATCAGATGGCGGGCTGTGTTGAGTAACATTTAATTACAACTTGTCAAACCTTAAATCGCTCTCTTGTGATACAGTACCGACCCTATAATTAGCTCGTTTATTATATTGACCATCAACACGTTACATTCAAAATATAACCTCACGTAGTCATGACAACGAAATTAAGAATCAAAGCTTAGACCTTTATCTTAAACTACACAAGACAAAATTGTCAATCGATATAACGTGACCAAGTCAATATGGTATGTGATTAAACAAACTATGAGACAAGTAAGGACTTTTTAATTTGTTAGGATTAATCATTTTGATAATCTAAATATTATAATAATAATTAAAGGATATTTAAATTATGTTCACAAACATAATACATATCAGTTTTCATAGTCAAGATGGCTAAAAATGGATTGACAACTTATAAAATGCCGACACAATAAAAATAATTTACGTTGGGTTGCCATAGGTCAATTTTTATTAGTTTCAAAATTATTTTTAATTTATTAAACATACGTCTAAGCTCTATTTTAGTACACGTAAAATTGGAAAGTATAGAACGTATCTACTTAAATTAGTTGATTAAGATTGTGTCTAGTAACCAAGCAGTCACTTAATACTGCAAAGCAAATACTTGAGCAATATGACAACTATCGCGAAGCAAGCAGAGCGAGAGAGAAGTAATTAAGATTAGGGACTAGGGTTCCCAAATTTCAGTACCGATCATAGTAGTATGTTATGACTGCATTTGTTGAAGTACCTGATTAATTTATGGTATTTAAACGATTGGAACATTTTCTAACATATTTTCTTCTAGGTTCACCTGAAACATTTTAGACGTCGCTGCTGGAATACATAAATTGTACATTTTTACATGTAAAATATATGATTAGTACATGTAACTGGGTCACTTATGATTGTTAGATTTTAAATCTGTCTAAATTTTACTGGAAATGCTCTACAACTATCATCCTAAAATAAAAACTAAGCCTTACTTGTGATCATCACCATCATTCCACCATTGCACACATGTCAACTACTGTGATGAGTTTAATTAATATTACGAAGATACTAATAAAAACACTACATACGTATTTTTGACATATTTTGAACTCCGCTAAAGTTGGCGACTGCCTTCAAAGTAGTGGCAACCCTAATCGGGCAGTGCCACAAATCGGGCGAGTTGTCAGCAGACATTTCCCAAACGGTCCGCTCTGCGCAATTACGACCGAATGTGGAGTAGACGCCGTATTGCGTTGCGACACACAGCCTTCGATAATACCTCTGCTGCCTCAAACTTACTTGTCAAACGGTACATACAGCAATATTTTCAGATATTATTGATAACACGTGGAAATATACTTCAATCCTCTATCTACTATTTCGGTGAGATATATGCCTGATGTTGTTGTTACCTTTTCACAAGCCAGATATCTCTGCACAGACCTAACGTACATCATTAATTACACTTTTCATATACATACATCTGCCGGTTTCGATGCCTCTAACTTTCAAATCAGTCAGTGCCAGTGCTATTTTATCAGCCCTCGGATCTATCTGCCTACCTGTAAGAGACCTGGGATAAGAGTATAATAACTTTACATGTTTATATCTATAATCGATCGATTTTAACAACCAAATAGTGAAGGGAAACTTTTTCCCTAGCTTCACCTAAAGCTGACTTACTCGTATATAAACTGTAGTTCTCTGATCCATGCATGAAAGTATCTACCCTACTTACTAAATTAAAAACGTCCATACATAATTATTTCACAGAAATTTTAAATAAAGCTTAAATTTTAAGCCACTGGGCTACAATCATACTGTATGTATTGTTTCCATCCAATTTTTGAAAACGATGTCTAGTCCACTCTATTAAGGTTGACTCAAAGAGCACACAGTTCTTAGTCGGAATCACAAAGGATTTATAGCTTTTACAAGTTAATACAATAATATATCGAGTGGAAACATGAATAGCCAGCGCGCGAATGTGGAGCGCGGACCATATCCGTTGCGACAGACGACCTTCGATCGCCGCCTCGCCACAGGTGCTTTATTTATCTCGAATATAACAAGATCTGTGATACCGTGGCTTTCTGACTAACTCTACTTTAAACTCTATTGGTGATATCTAGTCCTATTAACAACCGGCACAAATAAGATATCTATTGATAGGAAGCATTTACGCTTACCATTAGGCGAGATCTCAGCCAAACTCTAATCTATCGTATTATAAAAAAAAGATATACTCCCTTATTTGGGGCATAGTTGTCTTCCGCTATCGTGGAATTTAGGGGCATATTCCGCCACGCTGCTCCACTAAAAACAGGTTTGCAGATTGGTTAGTAGTTTACTTATTTATCCGATGTTTTGATCCATCTATAAAGTTGAGGTTTACGATTGATACTTGTAATACATTAAAATTATATATGATTAGTTTTATTATCAAGGCAGACACGAACATGACACTAACAAATGATTAATTAATAACATGACACTATTAAGGTGATCAACGCATTATATTGGTCACTGAACAATTTGTTGTCAAATTTGCTTACGTAGTATACCATTATAATTAGTCAGTTGGTTATTTAGTTAGTCTTAAGGTGGAGTTGCATTCAAGAGACAAGCCTATAGAATAAGTGACAAAGCTCTGCAAAATAAAGTCCTATTAAAACAATTGGTTATGTTCAATCAACGGTCTTGTCTTTACGTTTCTAATCCTGTAAATGTATAGGGTTGGCAAGAATTAAAAGTCCAACGAATAGATCGGGACACGACACACCATTGTCAACGGTATCCTAACATTTATGCAACAGACCACGGTGATAGATGTTTGCTTCTAATGGTCGGTAATAAGACGAATATACCATTGTACAAAACAAACAGGCAATTATCGTCAGCTATTATATCTTTTCACGCTATAATATGCTTAATGTGGTGAAGGTTTAAGGTCGAAATGGCGTGACGGTATTTGGTGATTGTAATTTAGGGTTGGCAACTGTACATAATTGTATTTTTTTTGTATACATACATATAGTCAAATTTTCTTAATAACAAACGTAATATTATTCCAACTAACGAAAGAGTGACGCTAATGGTGAAGGAAAACGACGTGAGAAAATTTGCACACTTTAGAGTTTATAAAAAATCCCTAAGTTCTGTGAAGACTGCCAACTTGTACTTGGTCAGCGTAGCAGCTTTTATTATGACAGAAGACCCGTGTTCCAACAGTGGAATGATAAAAGGGTCGAAAGTTTTTTCTTAAACAAAGACATTCAATGAACTGAAACCCATTAAGTAACACATTTATCTTCCACTGTTGGATAATGTCCCAAAATTGCAAAGTGGGAATTATAAGCCTACACGCCTTAGAGAATATTATAAAGAATTAAATTGTACGGGTTTATCTAAGATATTTTCCTAAATCGTTCCAGCAGGTGATATTTTAACTTTAAACGCACTACCAACCCTGTTTAAAACGTGATGTGCAAGTAAGCGTGTCGACATGACAATTTCTTTGTGGAGATAAGAAAGAGCCACCTTGGCCGAAAACCAACTGACCCAGTTGGTGGAGAACACGACCATCCTTTTGTCACTCTCTGAAGGCTCCTTCTAATGACTTTATGAAGATGTATGCTCTAAATTTGAATTCATTGGCACCACTGCTCTTATATAGATCTCTCATTGAGAGAATGATAAATGTGTCAGGTCTGTACAAACAAATACATATGCCATTTAGTACCTGCCTACGATTGAGCCTTTTTTATTTTTACATACATGACTACGGTGGCTTGGTTTTATGTTAAAAATATGCTATCAAATCAAATTTCGATTCCATTCAAATTCCGCTTACTGTAATATCAACTATAACAATTAGAGCAAATATTATTAAGTATTTAGAGAAGAACAACCTTCAAATCAAGAAGGTTGCTTTTGTTTGACATTGACTTTTAGTACAATTCAAAATCTATTGTTCCAGCGGATAACGAAAAGCCACAATCATTTGCGTAAAGTAAACAATGTTCGTCAGTTTTTGTTACATTTCTTGTTGTGGTTCGGTTGTTTTGTTACTTGCTGTTAAAATTAGTTAACAATGTGCTAGGGTTTTATCGAATTTCTTGCAGAATTGTCAATTTAGTCAAAAGTTTAATGTTTAGGTAAACTAAATATAAGCCGTTTAATTTTATCTCTAGACTTTGCTAAGATCGAGGTTAGCGGCGTGCTATTGGAGAGCTCTATGTCCAGCAATGACGTGAGTAGGCTGACAATGATGATGATGATGAGACTTTTCTATATTATATTAATATTGGACGCACAGACTTTTGAATATTTTGTGACGGAAACGGAAGTCGTACGAATGAAATATTTCAAAACTTTTATTCGTTAGCTGAAACATTTTCAAAATCTGTTTTGTCTACAACAAACAATTCCAGAACACAACCAGTCAACTTAGCAATTAGTTTGTCTTTAAAGCAGCTTTTAGCCGAGAATTCTAGACCTGTCAGTTGCGAGAAACAAAGTCGCATTCAACAATGTCAATGAATAATTAAAAGGTAAGATTTGCATGCAACATTAAAATTAAAACGTGTAAGCGCCGGATTTTCCCGACACTTGCAAAAAGTCACTTATGTACTTACTAGAGTAAAAATAAAGGAATGCACTTGATAAATGTAATCTAGTGACAATTGTCCTTGATCGGTGACGGAGCGGACCTCTCTGAGGTTGTTGGGGACCCGGTTTACGCATTTAAACTAGATATATATGTATGTATATTTTAATTGCTTCTTAAGATGGTCACTGATGAATTTTGTTTTATATTTTCTATCTTTAACGTCTGGTGGGATCTGGAGAGAATCAGCGTAGGACCACGGCTAGTAGCATAATTTTGGAGAAACATTTTTGGACAGTGGAACAATTTGCGCTAACGTGAGACTGATAAGTATAAGTATTCGTTCTTCACACTTTTTAGTGTGGCAGTGGCGCCAACGCAAACTGCTGGTACGCTTCTAACCCCTTAGCTAAAAAAAGCTTATCCTTAGTTATAAAAAAATATATATATCCGATCTTATTAAGGCAACGCGTAACTTAAACGAAATTCTGAAAAACGGATGGATTCTCATTATTATAACATCACGTCAGGTCACATACGTTGTAGGCATCGGGCACCGAGTACCAAATATAACTATATTTATGCAAACTTATATAACATTAGTAAACAAATAAAGTAAATTTCTATTTAATAGTAAATTCGGCCGTGACTTCGTTTCGTTGTCCTTGTTTAAGAATGTTGTGTGCCCGTATGAACGCCGTTATCTGTACCTAAAATGTATAAAATTCATCTGCTCTTTGGAGATGGTGTGGCACCAAGTCGACTATATGTATACCATACACTATTGTAGTCAATAGCTAAAACTTTTCATCATCTACTCTTTCTCGTTCCACTGTTGGATACGCGTCTCTTATCAGAATGAGAAGGGTTAAAACCATAGACTGCTACGACTGCCTCAAACACAGGTTCATAGACTACAAACTAAACCCTTATTGAAACACTTTCGTTTTAAGGGTAATAATAATTTACAGTTCTGGAATCCTATAATTATAAATAATAAGTTTTTTCGCAAAAACAAAAGATTAAAAGTTGTATTGAAAATATTTCGTCACATCAGAAAATATCAAGCTACAAAATTACCATTAGGAATACAAACAAGTGGTACACCGTAACCGGATGCTGGGCGTGGGTAAGCTCTTATAATCCGCAATACCTTGGCATACAGTTTGAACGTATGACGAGACACTTAGACCTTATAGACTTTGATTATTGCAAGGCTTATATTTATATGTATCCTAGAAATGTACCTGTAACCCAGATTAAAATTTACAAATATTTGTTTAAACTCAGCCAAGTCACAAGCAAAGTATAAGATAACTGAAGTTATATTTTGTATTAAAATTGTTTGAAATTTTTATCATGATTATTTTCAGTTTATGTTTGCTTAAAACACTGGTTGCTGGTCGATATTTTTTTTTTAATTGCTAAGTAGAATCTGTCATGATGATTAAAAGGATTTAATATTATAGGTATTATTTAAATACATATATAAGTATATATTTAATTTTGAAATTAAATGCAATGGGATCCTACTTTAGTATTAATGTCATAAGATAGCACAATCAATCGATCTGTTTAATCTATCTATCTGTCCCATTACACTAAACTAAAACTTAAATTTAACGTAACATCACATTTGTATTTCTCATAAGGGATAGTCAGAGGAGTGTGATACAGTCCCAGATATCACCAATAATGTTAAATTAAACTTAACTTAGACTGAAATTGTTCTGGAAGAGTTAAGTGTAAATGTTTCGCTCAGTCGAAACCGTGCGCGTGCGCCGATGACGTCACCACGCCGCCGCGCCCTGGCCAGTGGCAACTGTCACCTTGCCGCTGCCTACTCGAGCGGTTTGTTTGTTTGCTCAATTTTTTGCATACTTCAAACATTTTATTATTCAACCGGGTGTAGGAAGCGTGTGTACAATGTAAACAACGTGTATTGAAATATTTGCCTTTACGACACACTCCGCTTACGAGACTGTGCCCACTAAATGGTTACACTATGTAAAATCAGCAAATGTGCTGTTTATCTAATCTCGCTGCATATTTATTTCTTTATTTATGCTGTGGATGTGGCGCAGGTATGCAGAAATGGCGCCGTACAGTAAGTGCGGCTCGTACACATGTCAATTCTATCTGAAATAAAACTGAAAGTCTACCTACTAATAGACCAAATGCAATATATGAATATGGGGATGTTCATAGAGTTGCGAAATACTACAGTAGTTTAACATTAAATATTACATTAAATAGCATTCTGTGAGTAACGTAATGTTGATCAATCATTATTATTTTCAAATGTTCAAATCATTATTTAACTATAGTGTAACTTGACTTTGATATGTCTTTGTAACTCCTGGAATTATTTATGACTAACGTATGTACCTACATATGTTTTGTACATCCTGACTCCTCGCAAGGTCAAAGTCATGCGCATTCTTCAATGATTTTTCCTTTAGCACGACTAATTTATTGTTTACATGGGGTTTCTTATAACTGGGTATGTCATAATGGCTAAAAATATTGTTTACCACACACTCATACAAAAATGTGAAATAAATCTTGAATCTCAATAAAAATTTCTATTCTTACATAAACATCTATTAGCCCTGAAATGAAATGGAAACTTCAACAAATCATATTACAGTATTTGCATGTATTTACGGTTACATTTTTTACTTCAAAAGCCTTTTAGACTATGTTATTACACTTCCGCTCTATTCACACATCAGGCGTTCTGGAATGTTTTCTAAATGGTTGCACTACTGGGCATTAAAAGTAGTGATTATCTGTTGGTTTTAAAAATACTTATTTCTGGGGGATATCTGTTAAAATTTTATGGATGAGCAATATTTTGGAAATTCATACACCAACCAAAATAAACTATTAAGAAACGTATAAAAACGGAGCAAAACGCATATGTATTCTGGAATCTTCGAAGAATAGCAGAGCAGTGATAGTGTCCCTCGGTAGAACATTCTTCCATTTATTAACAACGTTTGGAATTTTATATATCGGTTTTACACATTGTGAGAAAGTAGCAGATTACAATATTACATGTAACTTGCGAAGCGAAGCATTCTTTAAACAGCTCCAGTGTCATAGTTTGTGCAGGATTGTCTTGTGTTCATTGTTTTTTTATTATTATATATAGCTACGCCAGGTGCCTGACCTGATAGGCAGACAGCACTGACAGTCAAATACCTCTATTCTTGTAGACCTGATGTGCTTTCACGCCCGTTTTGCTTTTTACCACTTAGACGCTTCAATTTAGAGACTTGTATTGGTCATACAAATTAGAAGAGAACGGAACGTATTTATTAATTACCTTTGATTATGTGTAACATTGAGCTTCATTTTGTTCAGTACAAAGTTCCTATGACTATATCGAGAATAAGTTTTCACGATAGTTTTGTATAGATAAACGCTTGTGTTACATTTGAGTGTTACGTTGGGGATATAAACGTTTAATGTCTCTATCTGGAGACGTCCAATTGTGTTCATAATACGAAGTGACCGCTTTGCATATCCATAACCGAAGCAAGTTAAAGCAACATTGCGAAGACATTCGCAGCACCCACGAACTATAAAACTCTATTTTATTTCTATACTAACTTCTATCTAGAATTGCACTATAAAATAATATCCTGGGAAAATTCACACATGGCTATCCCACCTCTTATGACGCGGAGCCTGTGCTGTTAAACGTCGTGAAAGAAGCTGCTTTAGACTTCTCTATACTGCTCTCTAAGGTGTATGAAGTATGCAGGCCTGTACTTGCTGAGAGTAGTGCACTACGCTTTAAATAATGATTTTGATTTGATTTGACTTTGATAAACGACCCATATCCAATAGCGGAACGATAAAAGACATTAATGATCATGACAATGAAATGTTTTTCCCAATGTTCTAAAAGAGACCACACTAAGCAAAGCCTGTAGTTACAATCTATTTACCATCACACGATCCTTACTCCTAACGCCGACCGTGGGAACTACTGACCAAGGTAGCGTGGACATTAGCGATACATTTCGTTACTTAATTATACACAGTCAACGTGACTCGTCACCGTGGAGTTAAATACATTAACTGTTAATTTGGTTAACATACCGATTTAACTAGTTTGAACATCTGCAAAGTATTTGTTACTACTATTTTTCCAACTAAAATAATGATGGTCACCACAGATCATTATTTATGCACCTTAGGGCTCCCAGACTGAGAAGCTGAATTCAAAACCACTGGGCTACCGCTGCGAAGTAATAGTGATAATCAAAATTTTGGATGACGGACGTAGATTGTGATGAACCAATCAGTTAAAATAACCCGGTGTAGAGAAAATTGCACGAATAAGATTAAACACTTACAAGTAATCAGACTGTTCAATTTATAACCAATACCTTACGTAACGTCTACCTTATTCTATCAATCCAGGAACTAATTATAATTGTTTATGAGAGTACAGACTCTGTTTGTGTAATTACAGATCGCCAGGTGTTCTCATAAATATGTGTGGTGGATACATCTGTTCGTTTCTTTGTATCTTCCTCCATATAAACTTAATAGGCGATATTACAAATGTTTCATTTATATAACATAGCATCAGCTCTCTATTAACCTGAACATGTAGGCAAAAGAGTGTAGTATTAAGACTTGTCAACAACTACCTTATACGTCCCACCATAGAATAGATGGTGAGCCTATTGCCATACACCGGCACAAATCCACAGACCGCGCTACAACCGGAATTTTCAAGTTAGAAAAACCCAATAATTTTTGAATTTTACTATTTATTTATTAATAAAAAAGATTTAATAATAGTCGCAGTAATATACTGAAAATGCAAGGGTTATATATAGTTCATAAATACATACATATGTGTATTGTCATGTAGGGACAGACGGAGATTCATGGTTTTTGTCTGTTCCGTTCCTAGTAGATTTCGTCCACATTTACATTCATTACATTACCAATCCACCTAAATGTTTACATTACACAAAGCTAATAAAAGGTTCGTCTAACAAGCATGCTTGAGAAAAGCATTTTCGAATGAATATTCATCTGTGGACACACGTTTGAATAACAGAAGCATGTTAAATAATTTTATTATTTCGCACTAGCAACCGTCGTGAACACCGGCAAGGTCGTATTATATGACATTCGTTATCGACAAGTGCGCCATAGCTATAATTACTCGTACGCTCCAACAATGCTCTTGAACCAGTGATCTATTGGCGAGAACAACAGTAACTATCTCTATTAACAGTCTATAGGCAGAATATAAATAGATATTGGAAAGACAATACATCGCTATTATATTTTGAATGTACAACTCACAAATTTGATATAAAGATCATGATATGAACCATTACCCCCTGATTATAGTAGAGAAAACATATCAAGTTTGTAAGATTAGACATATTTAGAAGTGATATTAGATATCCGATTATCTGTACTTACCCCGCAAGGAATCTGGTGAGACGATTCAAATCAAAAATAGTGTTAATTGTATGTGTCAGTCCGTTCGTTAATGAATCATCCACCTTAATGTTTATAATGATGCTGGACAGGAGTATGGTCGTGTATTAAGCATGTCATATTGAGAAAATTTCAAGTAAATAATAATCGATAACTAAGGGCGTGAGACGTTGGTGAATGTAAGGAGCAAACCAGCGTTTACGTGCTTTGGAGGTCAGGTTAAGCCCCTGTTTTGAGTGTTACCATTAGATTGTCTTTCCACTTTATCGGGGAATCAATACGGCTTAAAATGTACTTATGTCAATTCGCTTTGAACTTTCAGTTTCTGCTGATATGTTTTATATTCAAGTAAGTTAATACTTGGTGATAATAAAAATGTATAGATTTGGAAATAACAGGATTCAGTTTTTTTTAAATATTACTAATGAGTCACGTAACGTAATTACGTAAATATTCGGTCCAAAACACAACCGCCCTGACTAATTAGACACACTGACCTTGTCAAATTGTATCATGACCAGCTGAAACGTCGTGACTCGTGGTGACGCTTCATTAGATGTCAGTTCAAGGTCATTAAAGCGTTCGCGTCCATTATATTCTGTTATTATGGTGTTGAAACTGTCAAAACCGTACTATGCATGTAGGCCGAAGGAGCGTTGTGTTAGTTAGTAATATAAAGTAAAAAAAAATGTGGATTATTTTATGTTATTCTTACTCCTCGATACTTTTATCGTTACACTGATGAAACATAGGTCTCCTATCAGAATGAAAGGGTTAAGGGCATAGTCTGCCCCGCTTACCAGGTGCGAGTTGGCAGACTTCACACGTCTTAGAAAAAATTTTAAACTCTAAGATGTATAGGTTTCCTCGCGACAAGCAAGTGATATTATATTAAAAAAAATACTTTATTATTCGATGAACCGATTATTTGCAACTCTATAATATCTTGCAGCAAAATGAATGAAACATTTTCATTAATTCCTTTGTCACTAGTTTCATTATTAATTTATTTATCATTATCAATCTTGTCGCAAAATAGCGCAATTCTTTGACGAGACAATACACGATTGGAAAAAACGCAAGTATGTATAATAATAATTACAAGAGCTGGAACAAATTCAAGGCAAATACATTAAAAGTAATATTATGTTCGTGAACTATAAACAGTCACGTCATTTCATTGTGACATTCTTTTGCGTTTTCATTTTGAATAGGGTTGATATATATTATGTTTAATGGTAGAATAATATGAAAAAATTGCACAAAAAATGTTGAGTCAATCAAAGAAAATAGTGACATTTCCAGTTTGAAAGGTTGACTGTGATATCCTATAAAATTTGCGTTAACAGAGTGGTAGACTAGTAAGACATTAATAACAGTTTTAGTATCTGGTAAGGACGGTGGCTAACAGACATCATCTTTTTTCTCCATTAGGGTTAATTGAGCTGTAAAAATAAAATATATTAAAAATGTTTTTGTGTTTTATTAATTTCACACTTGACCCAGGTTCCCATCGTCCACCAAGGGTTGACTCGCAATGAATATTATTAGGCATTCAGTTTGCCCTTTGCTACACCTATGTATATTATATGTAAATATGCAATAATCATTTGTGAGGGTGGCAACCCTGATAGCCGCCGTCTATACCGTTAGAATGTTTCAGGAACTTTCGTATGTTAGACAAGGTTTCGTGGAAATTTTTTACTTTCCACACGATATGTCATGAAAGGTCAGTATAACATGGTGTTATTAGTTTTTACTTGAGGAAGTTGGTGACTGCAAACGCTACCATACATTGTTTCTGCTGCGAAAAAACACTAGAACTTTTTCTAAATAGTGCTGTTAGTGTGGATAAGCAGTAGAGTCCGACCGAAATTTCGATTTTAACCAAAAATTATATAGGCAAAGTTTTATTTATAACGCTTTACCAGCACTAGACCAACGGGCCAGTCAATATACATATTGTGTAATTGTACATAACGGTATTGTTATCATTCGTTAAAATGTAATTTACATACACCCGAATGTAAATTCCATTTAATTAGCGGTCGGTGCAGAATGCGGAAACTTGCACTTGCGTTAAACGAACTTTAATCGCTATTTCTTTTTGTTAACCGCGGTTTAATCTACGATCACTTTACTAACAAAACACGATTTGTAAGGCATGAGTTGAATTAACGATTCTTTATAGCGAGTAGCGTTTTATTGACGATTATTGACAGTGGTGTGAAATCAATACTTAAAAACTTAAAGGCTTAAAAACTTTGACATAATGTAACTTCCGTGGAATAACACATAGTAAATATATATTTTGTTACCCTTCATAAGTAATTGAATCATGGTTTATATAACTCTTAAATATTCGAATTAGCGTATTATAATAATAATGTGTTATGTTACATAATAATAGTTACATAATAACCGTCACTCCGTGAATTATTCTGCAGCCAGAGAAGTTTTCCGGAGCTGTACCAGGTAAAAATACCTAGTTACTACCTACTCCTATTGGAAATATACATGGGAATCTGTGTGTACATAAAATCATTTAGACTTATTCTATTCACCTTAAAATAGAATACTATACTTACTGGAAGTATACTAGACACCTCTGCCTACCTCTTTAGAAATTATAGACGTAATGTTACGTTCTTAGAATATTATTCGGTATAGGAATTTAATGCGTATTTATTCAGCTAGACCTCCGTATAACTATTAACTGATAATAGCAATTAACTGATAATACAGTCTAAAGCTCTTATTATTTGTAAGCGTTGCTTTGAACATGTTCTTATTTAGTGCGAAATGTGCCCAAGGCCGCACTTGCCTCCCCTCACCTTTTTCTTTTGCAATCTTATTTTGTTATGGTTAATAATAGTTATAATATTTTATGTCGTTTTGATCTTTGTCTGTGTGTTTATCACTAACTTATTACTATACTGTTAAAAGATATAAAATTAGAAAAATAATCTTTGAAAGTTATTGGTAAAGCCTACTATAGACTTGTTACTAGAACTGTACCAAATCCTAAAATATTTAGCGTGTGTTAGAAAAGAATACTGAGCCACGATATTTTTATTGGGTCCTCGAATTGCAAAATATGTTTAAGTTAAGGGCGTAGCCCATGGACAATTACAATAATTTATATAGATCTACAGGCATACTATTGTTAGCGTCAGTTAGTTTGGTTAACACAAGTTCTAAGATGATTACCTATTAACGGGTTTGAAGGAACGGGAATTTAGTAACATTAGTGAAAGTATAGTTAGCATTGATTGATATGTCCTATTCCGAGTTCACCACAGATCGTAACTAATAATTATAAGGCGAATCACTTTAATTTGGACAACAGATAATAAATATATTCGTAGATGATAATCAAGTAGATATGAATGATTCAAACTATTTATTCAGTTGGTGATTTACTGAGTCATAATGTATGTTGATTTTAATTTACTAGTTTCGTAAAATTCTATGAGGTGTACCTACGTGTAACGTGTGAGGAAGTCGGTCGGCAAGTGACACGTATATTGGAAGTTATGAGCTATCAATAAAATATATTATCATTTAAATAACAAATGTCTTTTATGAAACTATTTAGGTATGTGGTTGCTATATGACTTTTCGAAATATGTATCTAGCTTTCGCATTGTTAGCATTCGTCTTTTGTTTCAATAAGATTTCAAAAACTACATTTTATAATGCTTGTAATGTCAAAACAAATAATTGTGTATCTATAAAAAATAGAAAAAATAATAGAACTCACTTAAGTGCTGAATATTATTGTTAGTGTATAAGGTTATCCATACACACTAGGCAAGTAGCATGATGTCCTAACATGGCCACTAGTTGCCAGACTCACAACAATACTTGCGCACGGGCCAAGTATCTGTCATTTATGTTCAGAGCCTCAACTAGCGAGTGTCCTTATTTTAGCTGTCTCTCTTTCTACGCAACATATCATTTTAAAATTATATTCATCCTATTTTCCACTTGCACAAATAAGACAATGGTTATATAACATTCAATACCTACTATTTTGCAAGTACGAAGGTAACAGGTACGAATGGTTTCAATGTTGCAAATCGAAATCGTCTCGATAAAGTACAAAACACTGATACATTGTGCCCTACGTTGTATACACTAGATTGTTGACATCGAACAAGCCGCGGCCACGTAACTCAACACCGGCGCGGCGCTCTCGATGTCGGCGGCCTAGGTTACTGCTCACCACCAGCGCCCAGGACCGCTTGTACGTGATGTAACACTATATTCATTTACTATACATTGTCTACCTACCCACCTGACTTGGAAACTGTGCCTGCACACCCAAGGTACTCTCTCAGTCCAATAGTTCACTGAGTAATGCTTCATAGAGCACTCGTCTCTGCTACTGACAGAACAGTTACGTTTATATGTGAAGAGAAATATCATGAATGGGTAGTAAAATTTGATACAGTTAATATTTGCATAGGGAAGGACTACAGAAAGCTAATATTAGTATGTAATATGTATTTCAAGTACGTTCAATTGAATTAAATAAAACAGTATAAGTGTTTGCGATCAATCTGTCAATTTCAGATCCTTAAGAGGCTTATGTCAATCACCAGCACAGAGAAAAGATTTAAAGCAAAGGTCTCTTTGACTTAAGTAAGAACCTCAGAATGTTCATGTTTTAATTTTATAAAGCACGGTAAAATTTCGATCGCTACTGACCACTGAGTATATATTAATAAGCGAATAGATATGCTCGTACCACTTTTTAAGAATATTGCGCGCATGTAGTAATGTTAATAGAAAGCAAGAGTTAAAAGCAGTGATAATCTTGTGGTCTCGTAATCAACCCTTCATCCTGCCAGTTCTGTATTCAAGTGCTGGCGGACACCTTTTTACGAAATGGAAAACAGTGGTAGAAAATATATACTTATTAGTAAAAAACTTGCATATGTTAGTATTTTTCATTAAGTTCTAGAAGACGTGAGCATTCTGTTAAATCAAAATAGCGTGGCATACTATATGCTTAAGTCTTCTCGTTCAAACAATAGACCCATACCCAACAGTGGACAGATAAAAGAGTTGGTGATAAAGATACCAGACACCATATTTTTTATACACCTAATAACATATCACTTAAGTATATAATGATTCTAATTATAATCCAATGAGTCGTTATTAAATGATTGTAATTTGTACGTCTTATGAACAACAGTTTAGTTCACATATAATACATATATTAATAGACTGCCTCGTTGGTCGAGTGGTTGCAAGCGCGACTGCCGATCGAGAGGTCCTGGGTTCATATCCCGGATCCGGTGCTATCAGATTTTTCTAATTTAGAATGTCTTGTAGTGACTCGAAGTCTGGAATTATGACCGGTGTATGGCAATGGGCTCACCACCTATTCCATGGGACTTAAACGTAACTGGTGAAACGTGGGAGTGTACTACACTCCTCTGCCTACCCCT
>DWME01002597.1:0-20386 GCA_018244795.1 Parelbella ahira ahira | reverse complement strand
GGGCGGGGCGGGGCGCGGCTAGGTGGAGAGGTAGAGGCGGTGGTAGTCGTTGGCGCCGAAGGCCGCGTTGCACTTGGGGCACTTGCGCTGGCGCGTCTCGTAGCGCGTGCGCAGGCAGTCCCAGCAGAACACGTGGAAGCACTTCGTCAGCACCGCGTCCTTGCGCTTCACCTGCCGCCAGCGTAAAGTGTACTTATAATCCTTATCCGATCACATTCAGAATTACATGCTGATAAAACATTAATCTCAGTTTCGGGATAAAATATATCTTTCAAGATGCCTATCAGTAATATAAAATACAGAATAGTGTCACGCTCCGTGAGGTCTGAGCGAAGTCTATATCAAAATAAGTTACCTTGCAGGACGGACAGGTGAGTGTCTCCTTGTAATCTCGGATCTCCTCCAGCAGAACCTCGTCCATGCTGCTACCGGCCTGCTCCATCTTCTTCATGCGCTCCGCCTTGCGCCGCAGTACCGCCAGCTCCTCCTACACATCAAGACTTATCTTCAACACTACACACTTTGTTTCCACCCTGAATATAAAATTACATTTAATAATGTCAATAACTGACAAAAATTTAATTATTGATTAATTCAATTTAATCATTCAAACAATTATGAAATTGAATTAATTTTCAAACAATTCGCTACTTATGAAACTATTGATCGATTAATTGATTCATCGATTGTATGATGGATCTATCGATCAATTGATCGATTGTTCAGTTATATAATAATAATATTGATCGAAATATTGAAAAATATACGTGATAAACGAACGCAGTGCTTTGCTGTTCACGATGGGCCATAACTATAACTCGCAACGAGTGGCAATGAATACATCCATACATCCCTTAAATAGCATATATTTTATTTTCCGACTTACGTGAAGCCTTTTCGTTTTATACGCTTCAGCTTCTAAGGCGCTCGTTTTCTCCGCGACCACCTGTTGCGCCTCCTTCATTTGCGCGTGATATTTCTCTGCAACGTATCGCAAGGTCCAAGTTAAATATAGTATAAAGTGAAAGGTACGGAACTGTGATAGCAAAATTAACTTTCATTTTTAATATATTCAGACTAATAGTAAATTTTATTTTAAGTATATCCAACCCTTAATTTATAAAAAACTAATTTATTTGTTGTCCCGCACAGTGAATTTAATGCTCTAAATAAACATTACCAATATTAGTGCTTCTGCATAGAGAGTGATTATATACATTTAGCTACTCAATTATACCCCAAATCGCATGTGGCCAGCGTGGGGATTGTAGGCAAACATCGCAACAGGAATTGCACAGCGGGGCTGAGCAGGAGAGGATGGTAATGTTTTCATTAGATAAAATAGAGGTGCAGCGAACGGACCGAGATGCAGCTTGAGGTCGGCGGCGGACTGCGCGGACTCGATGGCCTTCCGCTTGTGCATCTCCATGGCCTGCTGGCGCAGCAGCAGCTCCTTCTCCACGGCCGACAGCGTGCTCTGCAGTAGCCGCTCCTTCTCCTCCAGGCGCCGCGCCACGGCGCCCATGGACTCGATCTGCTGGTCGCGCGTCACCACCTGTACCGGACCATCCACCAATTGCGTCACACCGCCACGCCGCCTCCGATCCCACTCTACCTCTCTTACGGCCGTGTGAAACTTTCCATGAAAACCTTATACTATTTTCCAATCTCATCGTAACCATGAAATCAACAATCGTAATTGGCGAAGGCAAACGACTTCTAGTTTTATTCCTTGGCACTTTATAAATTTAGTGGGCCAGCTTTGCATAAGGCGTGAAAAAATCACTTTTTCGTTTCGTTCATGTCAAAAATTTTAAATACCCCAATTTACAGAACTACAAGCGCAAATATCCGGCCTACATCAGAGAAGTGAATCTTCTGCGCCAAATATGTATATTTGGCAAAAAAGAGTTATGTCACATTTGAGAACCCTCTTCCAACCTTAATGTGTGACGTAATTAATGGACGGTCTCCAACCACTACGTGCTGGTATGACACCCATCGACCCGCCAGGACTTGTGACATGACATGATACCTATAAATACTACTTCCAAAGATTCTTATATACAGTTTGTTTATGAACAATGGGCTTGGAATATGGGTGAGTTAGGTGTATTGTATCCAAATAAAAGAAAACTTTAAAATGCTTCAACGTCCTTAACATTATAACCAAAATATTTGAACATAAACCAACTTGGCAATTGACAAAGGGTGCAAAATGACAGTTACTGCAGTCTATGAACGTTGATAATCATCACATGTACAATCAAATGCAAGGAATTGATTCCAATTTTTATTTTGTCTGTACGCCTGAGCAAAAGGTAATGTAATAACAAACTATATATATAAATCTCTAGATTTTCAGACGATTAATGACATCGTAAAATATGATGAAGTTGAATGAAAATAATGGGGGATTTGTTTATGTTCTTGATCATGAATATATTTTTTTTTTATTTGAAATTTTATCGGTAATAATCATGTAAAGAAAAATATAATTGAAACTGTATTCATACCTGTTCCTGTAGGAGCTGCTTCTCTTCCCTCAGCAACTTGTGCAAGGAATTTGCCTTTATCCGCTCCGACATGAGCTTGAAATTCGCGTCATCCTTCTCCCTCAGCTGCTGTATCAGTCTCGAGTTCTGCTCCTGCATGTCTTCGAACGCCTGTCCCGTTACTTCCATCTCATTCAATAACGCTTCCTCCTCCTAAAATTGCATTATGATACTTTTAATATCAAAATAAACAAGCCAATATCGAAACCCAAAACACCCAACTAAATTATTAGTTAAACGCGGTCATCCAGGGAAGTCAGTTGCGATTATAAAAAAAAAAAAACAATATAACAGGTACAAAACAATATTACAGGTAATATTATGCTAAACAATTAATTGGAGAGTGTTCAACATTAACATTATTTGAACAATGGGATATTTCATTGCAAAGACAATGAACTGTCGACCATTGATCCTCGTACAAGCACGTAGTAACAACCATCGCGTGGGAGCGGGTGGGAGCGGGTGGGAGCGGGTGCGAGCGGGTGTCACCTGCGAGCCGGCGAAGGGGCGCGAGAAGGCGTGCAGCGGGTCGGCGCTGGGCCGCGCGCACGACAGCTGCTTCTGCAGCTCGTACTTCTGCTCCTCCAGCTGCTTGATCTTGCGCAGCGCGTCCTCGTCCGCCAGCCGCCGCTCGCGCTTGCTCTCCTGCTCACCACACGTAAATCTTTTATAATCAGTCCATGTAATATCCCACTCCTTGACAGTAGACTCCTCTTAAAACTAGAAGGGTTTAGGCCGTCGCCCGCCACACTGACCGAATGAGGACTGGCACTTTGTAAAGAGTGACCTTAGAGACCATTACGGAGAACTCTAACGACATTTCCTTTCACTTCCATTGTATTTTCTCCCCCTGTTACAGTAATATACATATTTATGTATAAAACGTAACAGTACGCCTGTGATCTGCGAAGAGGTAGGTAGAGGAGTGTAGTTCACTCCCACATTACGTTTCACCAGATACGTTTAAGTCCCATGGAATAAGTGGTGAGCCTTTTGCCATACACCAGGCACAAATCCGGATTTCGAGTCACTACTAAAAATTCTAAATTAGAAATATCCAATAGCACCCGACCCGGGATTCGAACAAAGGCCTTCCCGATCGGCAGTCGCGCTTGCAACCACTCGACCAACGAGGCCATCCTGTTTATTTAATATTTAATTTCAAAAAGCAATTATTTTGTAGAATTGCAAGTCAGCGACCAAGCTATTTATTTATATTTGCTATAATAAAACAGGGCTTCACTACATTATTAAATATCAAACTATTAATATATTATATTATTAATATATTGTATTATATTATTACAAATATTAAAATATGAATGCACCTATTATGGTGTAGCCTAACTTTTTAACTAAATTTATAACAGAAATAAATAAATACCTGTGCCATTTTGGCTTTCTGGCGGTGGTCCTCGAGCTCCTGACGCGCCTTGCGCTCGGCCGCCATGAGCTGCACCTTATCCCGCTGCTCCTTGCTCACTCCCTTGTACATGTCCAGCAGTAGCTTCAGCTCCTTCTGCTCATTCACCGCTTTCCTGGAACACAATCGATTTATATGCTCACACTAGCAATGAAAATAATGCTTTGTATGTTATTTCAAATGAACTGACACCAATGTAAATAAATTAAAATAACACAGACTCAAAGTTTATGCTAATTGATATTTGCGTAGTAATAATACAGTAAAACAGTCACCTACCTTTAATTGTATTAAATACTATTTTGATTTCAAAAATATTATTAAATAATTAATTTTGTTCACCTTTATGGACGAAACCAAGGCAAGTCTAGCTAGAAGTGTTTCCTTTTCTAATTTTCATAAGGTCTATTTGAAAAAGCACTGTGGAATACAAACAGTTCAATGTCTCAAAAAAAGTGGGCACGCTGTTACTTGAGCTGCTGCTTGAGGTCCTTGATGAGCTGGTCCTGCTCCTGCAGCTTGGCGCGGCCGTGATCCTTGCCACCGCCCGCCTTGCCGTCGGCGGTGGGCGGAGCGCCGGGCGCCGCGCCCGCGCCGCCGCCCTCCTCACCCTGCACCCACGTATGATAATTGTGATCGCACGTGACAAGTTAGAGATCCGAAGAATCCTCCCAGACACGAGAGAACGACTACTTATTAGCAAATAAAAATAAATAATGCCTCACATCAGTTTCCATTTCCTCTTTCTTGACAATGAGAGGCTTCTCGTCCGTCCCATCACCTACTCGTGCTGCCGCTTCCTCAGTTTCCTTTCGTAACTGGAACATGGAAGATTCACTTGAGAGCAGTATTTAAATTTCCTATTAAATTGCTAAGAAATTTCAAGAAGTACACTACTTATATATATGGACTCTGCCAATAACAGAAAGGTAGAAAATAAGTAATCTTCAGATCAAGGAGATAGCATCAAAGATAGTATAAAAGGACTTTTGTAAGTAATAACAATAAAAAAGAAGTATAGACAAATAGTGAAGGTGGTGAAATAAAATATTAATAGATATACTAACTTAAGATATCTTTCACTAGAACCTTAACCTATGACATTTACTTTTTTACAGAAATATTGATCCCATGTCGTCGACATCTCTGGATAATAATATTCATTAATGTGCCATGGGAATACATTATCCTTGGACATAAAACTTGTTGAATATTCAAATTATATATAACATTGATTTACTCAGAGTATATTTGTTTAACCATCCACATACCTTATTTAACTCCTGACTAGTGTCTTTATATTTCCTCTTATACCTATGCACTTCACCCTTCAGTTGTTGGTTGTGATTCTGCAGCGATGTGATTAAATGCCTCATCTCTCTGTTGATAGGTCCCGTCTGCTCATTGGCGGCCAAGTTCTGCTCGAACTCTATCCTTAACATCTCATACTCTTTCCTTAGTTGACCTAACACATCTTCTAGTTGTATCATTTCCGCTCTAAGCGCTTTTTGCCTCGCTAGTTCTTCACTCTGGAACAAAAAAGTGTGTATAAAAGAAAATAATAGTAATCATTTTTATTCAAGTAACCGTGACTATTTTTTGTAAGTTATACGTGATTTATTAACTATGTTAATACTTAACCTAGAGTTCTTTCTAAAATCAAGTAGAATTATGCGAGTCATCACTATGCCGTACACTAGACACATCACAGCAATGACTCACATGTAACTGTTCAGTCGTATATTACTAGAATTATAAAGGTGTACATGTTCTGGTTTGATTGTTTATCCTTCAATCAATCAATCAAAAACTTGCATCTTGAACCTATATGAAATTTTGCAAACCAGTTGTTCGTGACTCAGTTCAAATTATGCAGTATGTAATGTCCTTCTTAGGACAGTAGATGTGTGTTTTTATTCCGAACTACGCGAACGAAGTACTTTCTCGAAACTGGAATTAATATACAGAAAAGTCTACGCAAATCCACACTGGATCAGCGTGGCGTAGTGAGTCCAGGCCTCATGCTGTCGCAAGAAAGGCCTGAGCACAGCAGTGGGACGTTAAAACGGTTGTATACTCATAAGGAAAAATTAAACTATATACATATATTATAGAAGCAACACAACACCGCGGTTAATATAAAATAGTGTTTGCATTCAACATACCAATAATGCAGGACTAATAGTGAAACAATTACATATAGCAAATAACATACCAAAATGTGTGTTATATGGCTGTCTCCAATGTCCATAAATAAAAAGATACACAACATGGACTTCTTTAAACAAAGCTTTAACAGTCCTTGAGGGCTGGCAACGCGTTAGTAATGCCTCTGGTGTTGCAAATGTCCATAGGCGACGGTGACTAATTACAATCAGGTGGCCCGTTTACATGTTTGTCAGCTTATACAATAATAAAAAGGTTTAAAAAAAAAAGATGTACCTCCATCATTTCAATCTGTCGCATATGAAGGTTTTTAGCGTTTTGAAGCTGCAAGCGAGTCTCGTCGAGAGCCGTTTTCATTTGCATCGATTCATTATACAGCACTGAAAACTGGCTCTGAAGACATTTGTACTCTGTCGTCTCTACTATGACTGACTCTGGTAGCTGTCGAATCTAAACGAAAAGCATGTGGTTTTCCATACAGGTAAGTAGTACATTATGTGTGTCCCCCATTTTATAACGTTTTATAGCATTTTATGAATTAGTTAACTAGTTCATACATGCTGTGTTCATCACCAGAACTTAATCAACCCAAATATGAATAAATCTTTGCAGTGGTTTAAAAACCTAGACTCCTAAACAGATTAATTCTGCATTAAGAGTATTAGAATTGGTCAAGGATGACTGAGGATGACAAATATATGTACATTTAATAAACTTAGTTCTACACTTCAAGTCTACAATTGGATCAATCCTATCTGAGCTGCTCATTTGCCTTGTATTCTAAAGATATTTGACACTCGGTATATGGGGTACTAATGCAACCAGACAAACTTTAAAATTATTTCAACAAAGAGGTATCCTTTCTGCTTCAAGTCATAACTATTCCTCCTGTCCTCGTCTTCTCTTTTCTTTGTTCTAACGAGTATAAGTAACAAACGTAAAATAATACTTACATCCATCTTTAACTTCTCAAGTTCTTTCAAGGTGTCCCTGTGTTGCCGATGCAATCGGTCCAACTCAGCAAGCCTGTTATTGGCCATTTCTCTTTGTTCTTCTAATTCTGCAGCAATATCCTCCAGCTTAGCGTTGGCTACAGCGGAATGAGCTGATGGAGCACAGGCAGTGGTTGTTGTGGTATTGCCAGACTGGTGATAACTCTTCAGTTTTTCTATAGCTTCAGCTAAATGATTTTCTAGTTTGTCATTGCGAGACCGCACCTATATAATATTATATGAAACAGTACATAATATAGTTTCTCCAATATGTATAGTTTTATAATATTATATGAACCAAGGACTAGTATTATGTCACAATGTAAATATATAATTAATTTATTTCATGCCATACCATTGTTTACAATATTCTTAGAGTCTTACGATTTTACAATTCCATCTGTATTTAATCTTAAATCTTCTCATATCTAATAAAGGCCATATTACCCAGACTCCTACTGACCAGCTCCAGGGTTTGTTAAAAGGACGGGGAAAATAGAGTTGGGAAAATAGAGTGGTACCTTCATGAGTTCATACTGCAGGTCATCGATTTGATTCTTAAGCTCGGCATTCTCCGTGTCGCGGCTGTTGACGGCGTCCTGCAGCTGCGCCACGCGCAGCGTCATGGCGTGGTGATTCTCGTGCAGCGTCGTGCACAGCGCCTGTAGCCGACGGTTCTCTGCCGTCACCTCCTCATTGGTCGCTCGCACTACCTCATCCATTGATGGCGCTGGTGTTCCCTCTGAAATTGCCAAAAGCTTGGTATAAGAATTACCTGTTTGCAACTAATATTTAAAATAAGAATACACATACCACGACGTAAAATTATTAAATAGATTCAATAATTAAAATGTCATATGTATGCAACAATTCCTGGCAATTTGCTAAAATAATTTATTAGTTAGCATTATTAGTGCAACTCAAGGTGAATTTAAAATCCATGGTGCAATATCATATTGTTACAATAATAATTACCTTTTTTAACCAAAATATAGACATACTAGCTTAGTTGCAGAATAAAACCAAAAAAGAGCTTGTGATATCATTGAATATTAAAGTATCAAATTAATTTTATTTTCTTATTCACATAATATCACTTTCTCATTTAAGAACCTAACATTCTTCTATTAATGAGTTTAACATCTTTAGTACCAATTAAAATATTTCAACAGTAGAAAAAGAAAATGACAGTGTTACCTTCGCTTTCCCCTTTAATAGCTTTCCAGATTTTATCGTTTCTTTGTTGCAACCTGTCAAATGTTTGTAAGACCTTAGCTACTGCTCGTTTGCTGACCTGTACCCTGTTCGCTAACTGAGCATCCAACTCCTCCTTATCCCATGTTGATAATTGCATTAAGAAAGATGTTGTTGCTTCATTTTCATCTGGAATGGGGATAAAGTGTATTTTTTCATAACAAGTAATGGTTATGTCCTTGGTATGATTGTAAGTAATATTCAGTAAGTACATTGTGAACAAAACCTGTACTCATTGCATAGCCATTTAAGTTAATAAAGTTATTCTACTATATTGAGTATTGCTGATAACATGACTCTGGGTTTTATTTACATTTATTTTGGGCAGAAGGTGTGCATTGCACTTCTCTAAATCTTTCCATCTTACAATCTTCATTTTAGTTTTTTCCATGAACAAATATTGTTCTTTTTGGTTACCTAATGCCTCCCACTTCTTAGTTCAGAATTACAATAACACAGCACTGCCTTTTCCATCAGGGACTTGAATCCTGAACCTGTTAAGGTATATAATTTGGACTACCACAAAATGTGATTGATAGAGTTAAAGTCAGGCTTTGCAGTGATGTTTAGTTGGCACTATTCAACATAGTCCATCTATGTTGAATTCTAGTATAATGGTCTCAAATTCTTTGTAGTTCCTTTTTCTTGTTTCCATTTCTTCCATGCCATAATTGATGTATGATCATAGACTAAATATAATATTATGTTGTGATGAATTCCCTAATCTGAAATTTTTTTTGTTCTTTTGCAAATTAGCAATAGTTAAAAGTAATATTATTGGGCTTATATTATCTCCTTAAAAATTAAGGCACAGTTTCTTCATTGGAAATTCTTTTATAAATTTTCACAATCTGTTTTAATTTTCTTTCCATCATGCATTATATTATGTATGTTATATATACACAGAAAATAATACAAATTTACTTACATACAAGTATTATAGGTTTTACATTGGATTGGAAAAAATAAACTCACTTTTATTCTCTGATTCATCAGCCGTTTCAGCATCGAAGCGTTGTAATAACACTCTAATGTCCTCATTTAGTAAATTCCAATATCTATTTACAACACACAATACAGCATCATCCTGTGTCTGTCTCTTCTCTAGCTGTTCTATCCTGGCCCGTAGTTCTGCTTCACATCTGTGACGTTGTTCTATCCTCTGGAACAAAATACTATTTTAATTATCAGTAAATACTGAAACATTCAATTTATAACCATATGTTAAATTTATTTGATTAGATTAACCGAGTCTATTTATCTAAAGAACTTTGGGCATTATTCTTGTGTCCTGTCACATATTATTCAAATAAGAATGTCCCATATTGTTTAAATAAATTGTTTCATATCTACTAATGTAGATGATTTGATATATTACAAATATTCCTAAGTATAGCACATATCAATATATAAGTGTAACATAAAAAGCCTTTCCAGCAAGAACATAAATATTAAGAGCTATTTATTGATTTGACTATGTATCACAGTCAGAAGATAAATGAAAAAAGGTACACTATTCTGTTAAGAACTAAACCAATAAACTGGCCTCTCAATGGCATCAATGCTATATCTACTTGCTATTCCTAGAGACAGCATATATTAATAATGATTAGCCTAAATAGAGATATTGTGAAAACAACAGATACACAGTTAACAAGTCAAGGTTAAAATAGAGCTCTTTTGAAGATTCCCACTATACTATAGGAAAATTTATTATAAAGCTTATACCTCATGTTTTGTATATAGTAGTGCCAATTATCCTGTTTCATATATATAAAACAACTGTGTGGGTTTCCTGTTCAACTTAACATAAATATAACCAATTCATAGGAGTTTAAATAACTACAAAAATAGTATCATAACAAGTAGTAAGCATCAAATATTCTGTAATAACATCAACAAGAATCAAGGTACTGGTGACTAGAATTTAGTTCAAGGATGCTTTGCAATATCATATTCATTGCCCCATTTTACTTTTTAACACTAACTAACACATCATCACACCTACACCCTGTATATTCTCTTCGTAATGCTATTTTCCAGTGAAATTTTAGTGAATTTCACTGAAGTGTTACGAAAAAATAAACTAACCTATCTTTTTGAGTTTTACAGTGTCTATACAACCCTGAGAGGTTAATATGTAACAAACACATTAAAAACCATCAAACGACAAATGGAGATGTTCAGTGACAGTAAAACATGTTGTAATTAGTTAAAGTTTATAACAATTTAACGCGAAAACATAATTTGTGGCTTGAAACGCTACTCGCATTTTCTTGTTGTACAACAGCTGATTGTGACGTTTAAAGTATTAATTCGGTACGAAGCGCCCTTGGAAATAGTTTTTAACCTTTGCTACTGTAGGAATACCATTACCTGAGCTAGTTTTTTATTTTGAAATTGTAAGACTTTGATATCCATTTCTTCAAGGGTGGATACAGGCCCGATTAGGTGGGGTTCAAAATGAACTTTTTTGATCGGCGGTTGACCACTGCCATTGCCCCCATCTTCCGCTGCACGTTTCGACATTTTCACCTGAAATCATTGCTAAATGCCTCAGTTTTTATAACAAAAACTTTCAGTTATTATTGATTAGTATAACCCTTACAAATATAAAACATCGTCTAAGTATTGAGTATCAGACGTACAAGGGTTACTCTTTAATTTAGCCGGGTTGAATACGTACCTGCTTGTCAATATTGACAATTCTCAATTTATCTTTTACAGTGATTATTTAGCAATATGTGCTAAGTGAAATACTCTACTTTTATTATTTTGTAACATTTTCAAAAGAAAGGTCCTTATTAAGCTATAAATTAATTATAAAACCGTTATATACGAATAGTAATACCGATACCACCTCAGCCGACCCTGGTCCACAGAGTGTTTAAAATTCAGTCAGTGTCATTTGTGACATGAAGCCTGTGGCTTTTTGTTAAAAGCGACATCTAACGGATCAGATAAAATAAATATTTACTCTGACTTACAACATCGTTTTTATTAAGCCATTATATTCATAAATTTGCAACTATATGCCAGAAATATATTACTTACACCTATTTTACACCGTATACAAATATAATAGCACCCCATCATTTTAAATAATAAAAGACGTAATTTTACTAATACAATCGTGAAATTATATTCATTTATATTATATCATCGATTTTTTATTAAATTCTGTATAACAGTCTATTTTTTACTTTTCAGATATAATAAGTATTAATACTATTTATTAAATAGAAACAAATAAACAGTAATGCTATTTAGTAGTAACAATAGATTCGAAGGCAAAGGTATTATTAGATAGGTATTTTACAAATTTTCGTTATTGCCTATTAGAACATTAACAGATAGCAAAAATTGATTAGAAAATTATTCACTTATAATTTTTCTAAAGTCCTTGTTATAATAATCTTCCAATAAAAGGCAATATAACCAAATTGTTTTATAAATAATTAGTATATAAATGGAAAAAAATACTGCAATCGTTGTATTTCAAAATCATTGACTTTGATTACCAATAGCTGCGTAATGGGAATTAACTAATAAATTTAAACACCAAGATATGTAAACAGAAAACATGTGGTCATGCGGTCATTCTCGACATAACACGTATTTAATCACTTAAACAAAATTGTATATATAGTTGGGAAAATTATTCACGGGTGTATCATATAACCATAGAGTTATTATATATAGAATAAGAGAGCCAACCCAAAATGTGTCCATCGAAAAAAAGAGGAAGCAATTGAGGCTACCTATCCCTCTGTCTCTACTCGCGCACGCACAGGTAATACTAACGCGAGATAATTATTTGAAAGACAAGCGGTTCTTTTGCTGTGCATAAGTCATTAGTGAGGTAGATAGATAGGGTATCGCGATTGTTACTCTTTCTAACCGTCGGACGTAGCCGCTTACAGGCAGCCGTATGTTTTCCTACTATATTTATAATACTTTTATGCATATAACCTTTGCTTGAGGTCTATTTTTTGATCCGTAATGCAATGCTGATATTGGTGAAGACAATAACAGCTGCATGTCAATAATAATAAATTGCTATTTTTCAACAGCGGCAGTTTAATCGAATATGACTAGTCGGTGATCGTGTTGTGTTATGTTGCTCATGTCGTTGGAAATTATTAATGACTGAATAGAGTATCTGTTAACAATATAATGGTCGCTGATTTCGAAAAAGGAATGCTAGAAAACTTGGGGTTTTAAAATAAACATTGAACACATTGCTAAATGTCCCTTTCAATATAACAGGAGACCTATATTCTAACAGCGGAATGACAAATGGGTCGATTATTATTTATTACATTGCTAAAGAAACAGTATAAATTGTAGTTTAAACAATTAGGTATTTATAGTTTTTGCCAGGATTTAAACAAACTTACAAGATGTCAGTCATGAAACGCAACATCACACAAATGAAATTATGTATGTATTACATAAAGGCAAAAGTGCGGCAGGAGTGGCGTCATCTATTGGTGATCTATGTCCAATATTGAATGTATAGAGAATGACAAATGAGTAGAAATAAACAATATTCTATCGCATCAGCGGGGGTCGTTAGTGTTGCCCTCATACGTCACTATTGTCGTTAATATCCTCAAGTTATAATGGAGTACAAAGTTAGTACATAGTTCATAATCATGATGGCGTCATCAAAATCATTGAATTTACTTAACGATTATTTAGGATTAGTTTTTTATTTAACATATAAATACTGAAAACAAAGTCGATCAAAATAATTCATAACTTTATACAGTATAACAATAAGTCTTAGGAAACAAGTAAAATATTTAAATAACTATAAAACCTTGCCTATTTCATCAGCACATAATAGATCTATACTTAAGTTGATCTTGAAGCATTCTTAGGAACACCCTGTATTTTTTATCATGGAATGCTTTAACATGTGCATGTGGTTTAATAACATCTGCTGTACCTCCCATTATTTTTATAGCCGCATCTACACTATTGAAGTGTTTTGCCGCACAGGCACCCAAAATAGCTGAGCCAAGTAGTACAGACTCACTTTCATGTGGTTTTAGTATTGGCAAGCCTACCACATCAGCCTGTATCTGTATAAATAAAGTGTCTTTTGTGATACCACCACAGATAAGTATGGATTTAAAGGGCTTGTGGCCAGCCAGCACCATTGAGTCCATTATGTGCCTGGTGCCATACTGTAAACACAAAAGGGTGTGTAAAAATAATATAAAATTACATCAGTTCCAACAAAAAGTAGAAGAAAAAGTAGGAGCAAATCTTTTTTTTGTTAAAATACTTAATCTTAAGAATCTCACCGACAAAGCCTGCATTGTAGCTAAATACAATAATGCTAAATTCTGGTCACTGCTGTCAATAGACAACCCTGTAATCATGCCTCTCATAGATGCATCTGCTAGAGGTGAACGATTACCATGGAAGTCTGGCCAGACATGCAAATCTTTAGTCAATAGACTTATATCACATAGACTTTGAGCTTGTGCCATTTTTAACAGTAAGTCCTTTAAATGATCACGAACCCTGCAAAAATAAATATACAAGTTCCTATGTATCCTTGAACAAAATCTTAAAAAATTGTAGTATAATGGAGTACTTCTCCAGCTAGGTGAAGTGATGATATACACAATGTGGCTGGCAGTGGTTGGATGCGAAGAGCTGAAGATCGAGCTCATTGGCATGCCATTGGAGAAGCCTATGTCCAGCAGTGGACGGGAGTAGGCTGATAATGATGATGATGATGAATGGAGTACTTACTTTCCAGTACTAAATTTCTTCAAAAGTTCAGCACCAGCTGGGTGACTTGATATGATATAATCTAACAACATTCCTGAACAGCTTTGTCCTGCTTCATTTAACCACATGCCAGGTACCATTGCACTGAAGTATGGGCCCCATACACCCTTAACTGAAATGGATGAATGGTTTACAGCCATATGGCAAGTAGATGTACCACATATCATTCCAAGTCTACTTGACATTTCCTTGTCTATACCCTCGCCATCTGTGCCAATCATACCAAGCCCACCAGCATGGGCATCTATAATGGATGTGGCGACAGTAGTACCAGGGTTTAAGCCAAGCGCTTTAGCTATTTCAGCACTAAGCCCACCACAATATTCTCCAGGCATCAGAACTTTGCTGCCAATTTTTTTGAAATTGTCTTCAGCCAAGTCGTCTAAGCCGATTTGTTGTAAGAAATCCAAATTCCAGCCATGCTCCCCTAAAACAGTGCATTCGTAATTCCATTTACAAACAAGTGAACACAATGATCTGCTCATTGAACCAGTGGCTTTCCAAGTCAGAAAATCAGGTAAATCAAAGAAATAGCCATATTTGGACCATTTGTTTGGTAGGTGTTTCTTTAACCATAGAAGTTTGGGCATTTCCATTTCTAAACTTACTTTCCCACCCACATATTTTAGGATATCGTGGTTAGTTTTGTTGATGAAATCAGCTTCAGATTGGGCTCTGTGATCCATCCACATGATTATGTTTTGCTCATTATTACTTGAACTGCTTACAGATGTAGGGTTTTTATTTTGATCCAGGGCCACTAAAGAACATGTGGCATCAAAACCAATACCTTTCACACTGTCAGGATTAACATCTTCCATAATACTCTGAAAACAACATATTCTTTAAATGCTATGAGTATGACTTGCATCAGCATTCAATATTTTTAAATCATGTAATCAAATAATTATGAAATCTGTAAAAAATCAAACATTGATAAACATGCCTTTATGACAAATTCACAGCAACTCCATACATCTTCAGATGACTGTTCGTAGAAGCCCACTTGAGGTGTCCAAGTTTTCAGGTCCTTTACAGCAGTCTTTTGTACATGTCCTGTTTGATCTACCAAACCGGCGCGCACACTGCCAGATCCCACATCTACACCAATAAAGTATGATGTGTCCATGTTTGACAGGCCGCTGAAAAACAATGAAATGTTTTTAACAACCTCATTAAATCTAAAAAAAAATTGCAAAATGACAATATGTATGGTTGGTATGTAACAGTAAGCACTAAGTGATAAAACATCTGAAAAATCACTTTTGAACTTTAGTCAGAGATGTTAGGAGTAATCTTGTACTTGCTTATCGAATGTAGCAGTATGAACATTATGACGCAATATAAATTGTTTGATTGCAGTTATATTGCATTAGAAAGTTTCGAAAAGAATTTTATAAGACAACTTGTTCAGAAATTTAATAATGTAAACGTTGACCATGAATATTGTCGCCATAATTATTATCTCTTGCAATTTACGAATAAAGCGATAGTCGTGAAATAAAAGTAAAACTTACTTTGACTCTCTTTTTATCTTAATAAAATAAAATTTGTGTTCGTATATTTGAACGACGTGTTATTAAAAATATTACAATTTTACTCACTCAATATAAGTTGTTATAACAAAAGGACGTTTAATGAAAGCTTGAAGCAGCAATCTCTAGCGGCAAACAAGTTGTAAATGCGCGACCTTGATGTTATTAATTGTGTTGTGATAACTAAGACATGGCATAGATAACCTTGCTGATTGCTCCTTAAAGTTCGCCATCATTAGCGCCATTAAAATTGTATATCAATATAGATTATATGAAATAAAGCAACTACTACTATAGAATTATGAATTCATAGTAAGTACAGTTGATCCACTTTAATTCATTTACCTAATTCATTAATCTCTACAGTTAAATCACTGTGTTAACCTCACTTGTTGCGATCATTTCACAATTTTGTTTTTGGCGCCTACATATTTTTTTTATTTGACGTGTCGGTCAGTTTAAACAATGGCCATGGCTATATTATTGGACAACCATACGGATTTATCATATTTTTCGTAAAAAATTGTCTTCTACCACTAGAAATAAGAAAAAAGTTCTAAACTAAACTGTCAAACGTATTAGAATTAAATAATGTAAATTTATCAAAAAACAGAATCTGATTTATTATGTCACTACCCTAACAAGAAGAGTGTTCAATTTAATGTTTTACTATTTGGTAGAAAGCACAACACTGCTTTCAAACAAACTCAGAAATTTCAGAATCAACACTCTAAACTTAGTAGTGTAATATATAGGTACATAATAAAATTTTTCGCTTTACACCTATGGCACTTGCAGACCAGCGTACTTTAGATGCGTATACGATCGTTTTTTTATACGGCTTAGGAGGGTAGGATCGGTAGGATGGTATTTTTTTGCATGTCTTATTAAACTAACAAAAAAGTGCAGTAAAGTCCAAATTTTATCGAATTCTTATTGTTGCAATAGCTTGTTTAATTGTTTTGCTTGTGGCCAAAAAACGTTGTTGCAAAGATAGTAAATTTCCATAATAAATAGGTACAATTGTATGATATATAGTAAAAGTTATTAAACTTTTTAGATCAAATTTTCTAACTCGTATGATTTCGTTTTTCAAAATCATGGATGTAATACTTTCAATATTCTTCCCATTCCATCCACTATAGGCATATTTTACCAAGCCGGAGCCGCATCACCGTACGAAAAAAGAAATGTCAAAAAAATTCTACCAAATTGCAAATAAAATAATTATTACTTCAATCGAATTAGTTTGAATTTATGGATATTTTCGTTTTGTAAGATTTATATTTTCGAATACAGCAGGAATATGTCTGCGACTCGAACAGAAATATTGAAGCTTTACAAGAATTTAATGTTGTATTCGAAATCTCTTAGATTCACGGATGCTAGCTACTTTAAAGGAAGAGTTTCAAAGGAATTTAAACGAAATAAAACATTGACTAAGCCACAAGAAATTGACTACGCTTATAAGGTACTCCTGCCACGGTTTTCATTTTATTAAGAGGGCAAAGGGACAACAAAGGTTATAACTTAAATATGTTAACTATAAAGTTACAAATCTGCAAATGATTTGCAGGTTAAAAATTGTATAGCATTAAATGGTCATAGTTGCTGTTGTTGGGTGGGTGGGTGAACGTTGAGCTGGAAATCTGACGCACCTGTAATGCTTTGACTTATGGGACATGGTAATACTGATCCTTGGCAGACCGGTGGCAGACATGCTACTGGCTGATAAGGGCTAATTAGTGTTGCTAATGACTATTACTAATTTTATTTAAAGTTGACTCACAATGTTTTTATTTAAAAAAATGTACGTAAAATCAAGCCTGTGATTCCCGATGGGGTAGGCACAGAAGTCTAGTACACTTCCACGTTTCACCAGTTACGTTTAGGTCCCATGGAATAGGCAGTGAGCCTATTGCCCTACAGAGGGCACAGATCTAGACTCTAAAGCACTACTTGAAATTCTAAATTAGAAACATCCAATAGTACCCAAACTGAGATTTGAAGTCAGGACCTCCCGATTGGCATTCATGTATGCTATGATTCAACCAACAAGGCACTTTTTAATTTTAGGTCCTTATATTAAATGAAATGACATCAAGAGCAAGAATTGCAGTTGCTTATAACATTGTGGGTTCCTTGTGAAATATATTTAGTTAAGTATTTGTACCATTAAAATTGACATATTATGACAATACCAAATTGAGCCTGTGGAAGACCAGTGCTGGTTGTTACTAGATATAATGCTGTGCAGGTTTAGTTTCATACTGTGGGCACCCTATTATTGGTTTATGTATTAAAATGCATGGTTAACTTTTATGTATACTGTAAATAAAATGATTCTTTTTTACATTCTTACATGTATCTCGCATAGGCTTATTATTTGTTTAACTTACATGTATTTCCCTGTAGCTAATAACAGAATTGAATTATATGTTACCACATGAGTTTTATTATGGTCATTGACAATGGCCGAGGAAATACCTGTTAAATATAGTTATACTGCGCTATCAACATGATGTACCTATTCTTAACTTGTATTAATTATTTAATTTCTGTTTGTCTGTTATTTCAGAAAGGGGAGGCTTTGCTTCAAAGAGGAGTGGTGGTATAAAATGTTTGCAGTCAGACAGTTTTATTCCATCAAGAATTGGCAACCTTGCATTTGGTCATTCACTAGTGTAGTTAATAAACACTCTATAGATTACTCAAAAGTGCCTAAGATTAGTGAAAATGAGCTCTCTGAACAATTTGTCAGGGGTGGTGGTCCTGGAGGCTCTGCTGTTAATAAAAATGCTAACTGTGTGGTGCTCACACATTTACCAACAGGTAAAAACTATGACTTTAAACAACCATAGTATATTTTATTGTGTGTACGATAATTTTAAATTTCTTACAATGTTGTAGGAAGGATTGTATGTACATCATAGTTTAATAATTATAACATACATTGTTTCTGCATTTTATAAATAACATAATAAATATATTGCACTATTGCTATGGGTAAAATAGTCTAAAATTTGGATAAAAATTCGATTCATGAAACTAATACAACAGGATAAAGGGTCTAAATGTAAGCATAGTCCTGTTTTTCTTATGCTTATATATCAAAAAAAGATATTTATAAGAATTATTTACACATAACAGCACTCCTGTAATCCCCGAGGGAGTAGGCAGAGGGGTGTACTACACCCCCACGTTTCACCAATTACGCTTAAGTCCCATGGAATAGGTGGTGAGCCTATTGCCGTACATCAAGTGCTAATCCAGACTCCTTGCAACCACTCTACCAACAAGGCAGGCAATGTTTAATACAAAGTTTAAATTATTAAATTGAAAAATTAAATTGAAAGTTTCTGTGTATATACACAGAAACTTTCTTACAAAGTTTGAATGTTTGAGTTGTGTTTCAATATTAGATATCTTAAGATAACTCATAAAAACTTGTTCTATATAATACAATAGGCTTACAACCTATTCCAAGGGACTTAAATGTAACTGGTGGAACATGGATGTGTACTACACTCCTCTGCCTACCCCTTTGGGGATTACAGACGTGATGTTACGTTTAAATTTCTTTATAAAAAATTGTCATTACCAATGACTTTTTAAGTGGAATAATCTCTAAATATAAGTGATTCAGAAGTCACAGTTCATTAAATATAAAACGAAACAGCTTATAGAAACTTATTTTGACATGAGGGTAAGAGTGAGCAGGAACCAATCACAAAAAAACTGCTTGCAGTGTATGGACTGATATAATTGGTCCAAAGACCTGACTATACCCAAAGGTCTATTTGTTAAAATTAAATGATCATAATAGAACTTTAGTAACAGCATTGTTAGTAATATTGACAATTTAATAAGTAATAGAAGTAATAACTTTCAGGTACTGTAATTAAATGCCATGTGAGCAGATGTCAAGATGAAAACCGGAAAATTGCTAGAGAAATGTTAGTAGAAAAACTAGATGATACCATAAATGGTGATGAAAGTGTAGCGGCACAGAAAAAGAGATTAGATGCAGCAAAATACAAAAAGTCAGAATATAAAAAGAAAAAGAGAGCTCAACTAAAAGAAGAATGGAGAAAACGGGAAGGTTTAGTTTAACATTGAATTGCCCTTAAATTTAATTGGAGTGGCAGTATTTTCAACCAAATAAGATCTATTATATAAAGCTATAATAAGTTATAAAATGCTACAATAATGAATTGGCAATTAAAAATTTGAACAATTTTGAATTTACAGCAGGTGTTATGAAGTGTAACTGACCAATTAGATTTGTAGGAAAATCAGGCTGAATTTGTTAAATGTTAGTGATTAACCATTGTATAGATAACTCAATTGTAAATAAACAAACATAATGAATTTCCACTTTTATTTTTACCAAATAATGACTAATGAAAAAGATGACCTTTGTATCAGTTTAATGTATGAATAAATAAATTTTCTATCCAGAATATGCATTACTTTCAAATCAAGATGTAAAATTACCTCCAATTTTTTGCATTCATAGTAAAGCACTACACAAAAAAATGACATCAATTTATGAGAAACAATTTAATTTAGCTGAAGTGGCAGTGGGCTGGTCACATCTGTCGCAGAACCGATAGCCGCTGGAGCAGACGTGTTCTGGAGTGGAGA
>DWME01002596.1:0-20391 GCA_018244795.1 Parelbella ahira ahira | reverse complement strand
GGCATATCGGCGGAGCGCGTGTGCCAACTCCCAATAAGGATTGATAGGGAAACAATGTCGCAACACTGATTGAATGTCAATTTGTGGCGAACGCGTTGGATGTGGGAATAATTCCGAGTAATGGCGTACACGTCGCCTTAACGATGTGAGGATCGACGCACGCCGCTCAGCATCAAAATCATTCGCGCCTCTCCGACGTGACGGACGGAATTTTTATCAATATCATATAAAGCAAAGATGTACTCTTCGTTACTATACAGCGAGATATATGTTCGTATATTTCAAAAATATGATATGCTATAATGGTCTACTGTATCTAGATAAGTTCAAATTTAATTTATAGAAGCGAAGAGTTTATTCTTAAATTAATTGAAATACTAAATTCACCATGTCCTTTTCTTACGCATGACCAGAGAAGACGTTTTCTATTTAAAAGTCAAAATAATTCTATTTAAAAACGAATGTACTAGATATCGAAATGGTACCCGTGAAACCGTGGTAGGTTTTGTTTAGAGACTAATTACTGCGTTTTTATTTCGCGAATTAACATATGATGCAGCAGTCGTTCAGGTGAGTAATGATCTCTGCTCGCGACGCCGGGTCCTGTGATTTACGTCCGTGTAAACGTCGCGGCAGCGCAGGTGGCAGCTGTGCGACTCCACAGGAATTAGCACACCTTTGACTTTCTAATGGGCCATTTTTGCATTACTCTACACGTAACGTCGTTATGATTAGACGAGGTTACCAAGTTTTGTAACGAACTCGTGGTGGTTTATGCGGTGTATGTCCGAGTATCTAAGTTCTTGCAGTTTCTTGAAGTTGTTCTGTATGTTGTAATGTTGATGAGGAGTTTTTTGGAATTATTAATGTTTTTGTAATACTTGTGTTTTTATTGAGTTTCTTAAGGACTTAGAACATATTTCTCGACTACTAGCATAAAATAGGCTATCACTCGTAGGTGTGCAGCATAACATTATTTATATTGAAGAAGGTGCTTGTAGCTTAATACCTTTTTATTAAATTTAAATACTTTATATTTTCTGTAACAATATCTAGGTGCCATGTAATTACCGAATCTATAAACAAAGCGATAGACAATATATATTTTCTATCAACGTTTCGCCCTGTATGTAAAATGAATGACACAGTTGCCACCTCTGGCACTCGGTTGGAGGACTAGCATGAGACCGTCGAAGAGTTTTGACTTGCAAAGCAGTTTCCAGAGATTTTTCAGAGGGCGGTAATGACTGCTTGATGTTTTGCAGGTCGCATTTATATGGAATACGATTTTTTTTTCCAACAGATTCTAATTATAGCTACATCGATCAATGTTCAACAGTCGACTAAACCAAAGTTCCTTTTGTTGAAACGCGTAATACGTCAAAAGTTGGAATAAAGATTAACGCTCACTACAAAGATAGTAAGTTATAAAACGTCGCGATACTCGACGAACTCAAATTTATAGCACACAAGCGAGGATTTCTCATTAAACATTCAAATACCATTGCCTCACATATGGAGGAAACGGGATTGTAACAATCCGTATTGTTTCAGATCTCATAACGCGTGTAGCCCTTTGACTCGGCATTTCCATACGGAATGATAATACAAAACGACGCTAGAGGCATCTCCACACTTGGCTAGCTCCGGCGCGCCACCTTTGATGCGCGTATGATTGCCCGCGCCCGCGACACATTGGATCTATATTGTTGTCTTTTTCAAGTTTCGTAATAAGGGATGAGGGTGTATTAAAGCCTTTTATCCGGCTCGTCACGCCGGGACGTGGGGTCGGGAAGGGGTTTAAGGTGAGCAAACATTAGCTCTTTTACATTTTTGCAATTTCACCGACGTCGCCTGACGGCTGTTTACAGTGCGGGTTCGGAGCTCGAATGCGAAGTTTTGGGTATTACTACTTAAAAAAAGCTTTCCGATATGCAAATGTTTTCAGTTCGTACGCGGATATTTGCAGAGTAATTGAGATGCTGCGGTTTTGTTATAGTTAATACGCGGTCTCAAGAAATCCGGGCAGAGCTAAGCCGCCTATTAAACCAGCTCCAGGCCCGAGGCCAAGTCTCATAGCCGCAGACTGCCTGCAAATCTTAGCTGCATTCTCGAACATTCCCGAAGATGTAGCTTGGATTAAACGATGCAGTATATTCAACAATTACAGTGCATTCGCCAGCTGCCGCAGGTAAGACTGCATATTTCAAGAACGAGACAATATTAGCCGCAGCGCTCGGCTGGAAAATGAGACCGTTTTTGGTGCCTAATTTACAGTGTCTGTAACGTCGGGAACATGTTCATTGTACTAAGGCGCAGGTACATATCGTTTCCCGAATAACCCGAGACGTTTTAAAATGTATTCAGTGAACAGTTGGAGCAGATTTGAATGGAACAATGCAGCGCTGCACGAATGTTTGCGGAAAGCTAATACTGTAATACAGATTGTGACCGTGAAGCTATTTGCGTTAGTGTTGGGCTGTTTGAGTTGAGATTAATGATTTAGTTTGCTTTCATACTTTTTGGTCCCTTTTGATATTGCGGTTCTATTATATTGCAATTGCTTTTATCTCATCTGTTAGCAAGATTACCAGCAGTCGCCGTTGTTAATTACCCGTAGTGTACAAGACACGAAAAGACGACGGTATGTGGCGTATATAATTTAAAGACTGCTAACTTGTGGTTTATCTGCGACTCTGCGACAGCGTTGCAATTAGCGGTGATCGTTTAACTATTCCGTTTGGCTGTGATTTATTGAAATAAATGATAATGTCACATCACATTTTCATATACTTTGTTTCAGCTAAGCTCACATATGTTTTTCTTACTGATTCTGAACCTAACCGAGGTCTTTTCTCATGAGGTCACGGTGGAGACTCTGTTATTCAATTACGTATATTGATATTTACGAAACCTTTTACAGCAAAATAGCCTTATTAAGTTTTTATGAATATGGGGTATTTAAAAATTTAATCCAATACGTGAGGCAGTTATTTTTTATTAACTATTATTATAAAGTTAACGACATTAAAATAATATCTTTTATAATAATTACAATAAACTATAGGGAGAAAACGTAAAATAGCTGAGGTGCAGAAACAAGTCCTTAACGCGCTACACTAAAGCGAACGCCGTCGCTAATGTACCGACTTCGTATTTAGAACATTATTCTAAAAGCGCGGGCAGCGACGCCCTTAAAATTACATTCGAAACACAGTGCTCTTACCAACTTTCCCATAAGAGCCCATTATTTACGGAGCAACCGTACCATTAAGATTCTCCACATATCTTCGAAAGGCGCGTTATGGTAATTACGGGTCGCCATTTTATCTGGCAACTCTTCGCGATTAGAACTCGCGTGCTCTCGCTCGGCTGCACGTAGGAATAACAAGTCCGCGAACTAACTTCGTTTCTCGAGCGTTCTGAAATTAATTCGGATGGAAGATATCGGGCCGCGCGATAGCGGCTCTTCCGCGCCATTTATTGCTCGTGTGGTGCGGTATCGGTGAAGGGGTAAAGAATATCAAGATGTAACGAGCGCCAGCCGGAAGGCTCGCAAATGAGCTCGCCGACTTATCTGTGTTAATGCGGCCGGGGGTTAATTTCGTCTTACATGAGCAATTTGAAGATATCGCCTTTCTATACGAACTCGCAATTGTTTGTTTTCTCCAATTCGTGGCCGCGATTTCAATATAAGCAAATCTACTAATCGTTGTATTTTTTAATTTAATCTTAATAAATTTGTAGTTTTATATGTGACGATTTGGCAGTATGTCATGTAATCTGCCCAGTATATTTTTTAAATTACAATTACAATATTTTACACTCGTGTACTACTTTGCAATAGTTATTCTCTCTTTTTAAAATACAAATTAAAATATAGATAATAATAATGAAAAAAGAGAATTCCTTTATATCGCTGCACTTTGCCTGTTAAGGAACCGGCGTGATGGTATAATAACATACGAGTAACGGAAATATTAATCTGTGTGCTTGAGCATTACTATGATATATAGCGTCATGCAAAGGAATTCCGGCAATGACAGCTTGAGATCGTTATGATACGATATAAACAACGATATTAAACTTACGTACAAATCAATGTTTTGCACCCATTCGCAAACCACACCACAAATAAATCACAAGCCGCAAGTCATATGGGTCACGTACAATATCTCGTATTTTATGACGCACGGACAACTTCGCGACTATATTCTTCCTCGGAAGAATTTAGAGTGGAAATTAAACTACTTAAATATTCGCTAAGATTTCGTCTAGACAAAAGGAAAATATGGAGCGTCTGTTGAGCGAAATGAATGCGGTTGCTCGCAAACACGGATGGATGGTGCGCAAATAGGAGTGGCGTGTATTAGGAAATGAAATTAAGTTTCAAGTGCAATCTCGTCATTGCATGAGGTTTGTGTATCGTGAACAGAGTAACTACCATATAGAGGTAATTCTTGTGTATCATAGTGTAATGTAACGATAGAGAGTTTTGTTGTTTGAGACTTTGAGTTAATCGAGAGCGCAAGGGAATGGTCTATAGTTAGATGGTGTTTATGATAACCTGTGTGTTAGATTTTTCTTTTTGAATCATTCTCCGTACTCTGTTGAGGGTCGTGACCTTCACGATGAAGGTCAAGCTCTTCGTGTATCAGGTCGTGCTGTATACCTTTAGTCAATTTCTGTATGATACTTCTGTTAACGGCGATTTTCAAAGCATCGTGAACCAAAGAGACTCGAGTTTTGCGGACTTGGCTGTTGGATTTTTGTTGAAAGAGTAGGTTACTATTTTTATTTGTTATTAAGTAAAAAGCATGTAAGGTGTGTAAGAAGGAGGAAGTGACATTTGACACTTGGTACTCTCCGCTTACTCTGTAAAGGACTTGCCTTGAAGATGTAATAATCATGAAAAATTAATGATTTCTCATTTAAAGACTGATAAAGACCAATATATAGACATTGCTTATTAATTGATAGCTTAATATAATATGTACTAGCTACTATAATACGTAATAGTAATAGTCCTGTTCTTCTTAATTCTTACTTCTGGACCGGTTCAGACGGTTTATTAAAGTTTCATCTTTATATTCTACTATAGGTAGATGTTAATTAAATATATAAAAATAAAAAAAATATGTATGTACAAAAATATTCGATGTACAATTAAATGACTTTACATAGTTAAAAAGTGCATTTTATATACATCATTCATATATTAAAACCTAAAAGTTCTTTAAATTAAATTTAGTCTTAGTGAACATTTTTCGATTTTTTTTTAATATACCTATTCAGACATAAGGCCAGGTTTATTATTACCTATTAGATTTTCTGTTACTAACATTCTATAATAATGAGTAAAACATTAAAGAAGTCTTCAAAACACAGCTAACGTATAAAACACATGCAGAAACGATACTAGCTAGCGGTGAATACTATAATTATGAGATGTCTATAATATATGTGGTGTATACTATAGAAAATGTACACTGTGCCGATAAAGAAAACGCACTGAACTACATAGATTCCAGAATTAAAAGTAAAAAAAAACGATATCAGACAAAGAATTTCCCACGCTAAAATATTGAAGAAATCCCTTAAAGTTGGTTCATGTAATATGCAGGGGTACGTTCGGAGACGCGCCCGCGTTGCATATTTTGTGAAACCGCGCCCCGGACGAGCCAACTTCCAACTCATCCCGTTTGCTTTGATTCTAATACATATTTAGTGGCTTTCGGCAAATTTAATTTTTATCTCAGTTGTAAATCGAGCTACATGTTGCGTATTTTCTTCTTTGCGGATACCGTTTTCAAAATGGTAAGGTTTGTCGTATCGGAATTAATAAAATTTTATTTACTTCGTTTGTGTGTAGTGATAGTGTATAATATTTTTTTTGTATAATGACTACTACTTTAATAATAAAAGTCCCAAGAATTTCTTCCTCAGATTGGCTCTCTCGATATACCGTAAATGTATCGATTGGAAATAAAACTGAAGAAATCCACGGTTATTTGAAGATCATTTGAATCCACGCGATTCGCAATGTTTTCAGTAATAACTTGTTTATACATCATACATTGAAAAACAGAGGAACAGTACAAACATTACTACAGCTTTAATTCCGCTTTCAAGTTGATCTATCAGAATAGTTGAATCCCTCTTTAGAAAAACGCTCAAATTTTTATGGGTAGTCTAAATACAAATATTTCGCTTAAAACCGTTTCCCTTAAATATAATCTAAGTTTGACGTTTTTGTTATCTCAACGTTAAACGTTTCGCTTGATTTCGTACAATTATTCCCGGCATGTCCGTCTGTTGAACACGTGTACAAATATTTGCGGGCTGTAGGTGCGAGCTCAAAGGGCTAAGTAAGAGGTTAAAAGGATGTTTTTGTGAAACGTGCGAAAAAGATTCTCACCACAACCGTGTGTAATAGATTTTTTTTATATTTATATTCGGAGTAGTCATGTTTTAATATTATATGTTTCCCGGCTTCTGTGGACGCACTAGCTCGTGATTAACCTAAAATTGTTCTTAAACAGTGGAGATCGACTGATTTTATTTAAATTTCTTCGTATTGACTCTTAGTGTCTTCGATACGTACTAAAGAACAACTCTCTTTCTTATACTCGTAATATGTACTGGTTACATAGTTCTAGGTGCTTTAAGCTTTAGCGTACTACGTTACATATTTGCGTATTCTAAATATATTTTCTGATTATATTCAAAGGTGTATGCACAAATGTTTGCGGTGTGCTCGAGTTCAAAGGGCGGGCTCGCAGCGCGGGCGTCAAAAGGATTGACCGGCAAGACGTGTCGGGCGATACTCTGACCGCAGTGGCCTCACAAACCTTTGGGGCGTTAGTGGGAAATAAGTAGTGTACATTTCAAATGGATAACAAAACATCCGATGACGTGTTGGAAATTGGGTATTACGTTACATCATAGCTACAGTAGTGCATTTATTTGGTTATTCTTATGATACACTTCAAACTGTGAGGTATAAAGGCATACAAAATGACTCACGACACTGTCATTTAAATTGGACGTTCTCCTCAGGTTTTTCCAACGTATTATGACATGGAGTTCTTCAAAAAACGCCCCAACAGAGTTCTTCAGGGCTGGCAACGTGTTAGTAATGCCGTTGGTGTTGCAAATGTCCATAGGTGACGGTGACCACTTATACCGTCACCTATAATAATAATATTAACGGTGACCACTTACCATCAGGTGGTTCGTTTGCCTGTTTATCAGCTAATGGAATAAAAAAACATTCATTTCTAAGTGATAGATATAACTGGTGGAAGTTGGCTATTTGAAATAACAACGAAATATATTTATACATGTACATATGTAACATTGTTATAATATGTATGTACATATGTCCATGTATCAATAAAAAATAAGAAACCAAAATGATTTTAAAAACATCAATGATTTTTAAATATCAGAATTATTAAATCAGACAATGATTCAAAGATTAAATGCGGAAAGTACACACAAGTCTTAGTGCTGGTGTCTGCAGGGATCACAAACATAGCATCTCGTTTGGGCTATCGCGAACACCCAAACACCTTCCGTCCTGTTTGCAGCGGCCTCACGATCGTGTGCCATTAGCCGCAGACGTCTCACCTCGGTACTAATTCTCTGTTTACGTGTATCGCAACTGTATTTGGGAACGACACGTTTTATTTAATGGAGCGACAAGGAGAGTTGGACACAGGACGAAAATTGCATGAAATGAATGTTAATGAATTTTGAACTCACAGCTGTCGACTTGTGGGACGGTGGATATTAAAAATGAACTTATGGAACACTTGTTCTACTACATACATACGTATATACTAGAATACGCAATAATACTATACTACTAAATATAATAATAATAATGCCTCCTAGTTCGACGCCTGGGACGACTCTATTGGGATTTTATAAACTTAGCAATCCTAGTAGTATCTGGGAATCTGAACTAATTCCCGGTAGGACGTAGAACATAACAGATTAATCGCGGAAGCGTAGTACAGTACAGTAGTACTCTTTTTAACCCTACGGGAAATACAGAAACGTGAACTTTTACGTGAAGATAAAAAAATATTTATAGTTATAAAGTGTACATCGTTAATATACATCGAAATGCAGCTGCGTAATACAAGTTTCTAGTACTTATAATTGACAAAGTTATTAATATGCCCATCGAATATCGTTACCGAATTTACATGGGTTCTAATGGGGTGACTAATAAAACGTCAATTGTAACAAATTTGAGCATCTTTGTCCATGAATGTTTCAATCTTTTTGTTGTAAGCAGGTGAGCTCTAAGTAAACTGTAGAGTAAATATCCTATTTACTTCTCAACTTAGTGTAATCAGTTTCAGTTAGTGCGATCACTTAAAACTATTGAAATGACAGTTTTAAACCTGCTGATAGCGAATAAGAGAGACGAACCAGAGCTGTTTACACGAGGGCCTGGAACCACTCTTATGTGTCTTTGGCTCTGTTTGAACGGGACGCCGATGGAACTAACGCGGTGTTTGCGTGCACACGAGATATTCTCCTAATTTATAACTCTCATTTAATTAACTAACACTTGCCAAAAGCTTTATAAGTTTTTTCTTTTATAAAATCTTCGAATTGAGATGAGTAGTCATTTGTACTTAAACGGTCATAAACGGTAGTTTAATAGAAATTATGTTCAGGACGCAGCGTAAAGGACATATGTATATATAAATAAGTGTGTTAGAGCACATTTTATATTAACAGAAATCCCTGATGATATGAAATAGAAAAACACGGTAGAGTAAGTGCAATGTAGCAGTACTCAACGTAAATAAAGTACTAACGATCCCGTAAACCATTCGAGGTTCCCGCGCAGTCCTTAAAGTCCCTTCATCATGTTCGCAATGTTGACTTCTGAAAATGATACGACCTCGCCACTCGACGTGATCATAGTACCCTTCGCTGCATCCAACAACCCTTCTACATCCATAAAGCAGCAACAAATCTTGGCTCTCGGCATCTTTATATCGCGAACTGTACGATCTTTTAACCCAACATAATGGGCAGGTTTACTGAGAGGACCGTCGTAAAGCGTCCCGTGCGCGCGGGACACGGCTCGTATACCGTCCGTAGGACCCTTCGAAATTTCACGAACTATTTCCCCGCACTAGCCCTCGTTCAGCTTTTTTTGCCGAGTTTATTGTCCGGATTTTGTGCTCACCTTTATCGTTATTGTGTCCGCCCGACTTCATAAAGGTCGGTGGTTCACTATTAAGACCTCATAACCGTGGGAAAATCGTGTAGCTACATTATGGCGAGAGCTTTCTTACTTTATTTCAACTTGAATGTTTTAGGAGGTCTTGCAATTAACGTATGATTACTAAACGTCTGTATAAAGATTACATTCATACGACCACCCCGAAATACTTACAGATATCTATTACTTGCAAAAGACTACCTTGTCGATGTTTGCTGTGATGAAAGCCTGACATTTTTTCATATATTTATTTAGGAGGGATGTGAGTTTAACCAATAAATCGGTTCACGCAATTGAGTGGGTAGCAATAGGCGTGTTAATTGACTAGATGCCGGCACGGCTGTGTACCGGAGAGCGGAGCGTCCGGCGTTTGCGTGTACGATAATTGCCTGAATGTCGGCCGCCGCATACATTCGGGCTATCGCTGTGGAATTGAACGGATCCACGCGTACGTGTAAATATGGATGGGGATATAGAAAATCGGATGAGGAATGGATGTGTTAGTGGCACACTTCAGTTATACTGTTCAGGCTGTTTGGTAGGCAAGACGGAGTGATGTTATAAGAGAAGTGTGACGGTATGTGTCTGTTCGACTAACTTTGGTTACAGATGAGTCATATTATAAGAGGTACATAGGTATAGTTCTTACAAACACACTTATGAGCAATCGAAGGTCTATTGTAAGTACATACCAAATACAGACACCGCAAACACCAGATTCAGTAACTTTGATTAGATAAGCTAACAATTAAAACTAATGATAAAATTTTTATTCGTATCTTAATTATTCACAAATTATAAGTAATGGATGTTATAAAACTCCCACATGTTATTCTAATTGTTGCTATTTGAATAAAGAACAAAAATAGATGATAGTTAAATATTATGGAAGAATGTTTTGTACATCCGTGTACGTTCCAGTGCGGCCGCGTCCGCTGCACGCGTCGCCGGCAGAGATAAACGCATACGATTACGTGCCACAGGTGGCGTATAACATTTTTCAGCGGCCCACTCCGGCCGAGCTTAACGAGACCTCCGTTCGACGATTTGCGCAGTTTATTTTTATTGAAAGCGTGGGAAAATGTCCGTTCGTGTTGGCCAATGTTTACGTCTAAACAAAGGAGTTGGTTGGGCGTCAATAAAACAAAATCATGACCCTAAACAGTGTTTTTTTTCTACGGATTTCATGGGAGCAACGGATTTCATGGGAGCTACGGATTTCATAGAAGAGAGATTTATTATTAGAATCATTCAATTTATAGCGAATAGGTTTACAATTGTAAGATAACTTTTTATATTTAATTTTGTTCAGTTAAGTACACTATGTCTTAAAATGCCACTTAATACGACCATCGCTAAGCAGCTAACCGAGATAATTATAATGTATAATTTGCTGTCGACAGTGTATTATGGCATTCTAATTACACTGTTAATAATGTAGGTACTGTGGATAAAATATTATTAATTTATGTAGTATACAATATTTAATATGTTGAAATTTACACTTTAATTTTTTTTTGTCTACGTACGTGTCTGTAATTCTATGAGTACCTGTAACTAATACACAAATGTTACAAAATATGCACGAAGGTGTTACCTCTTTAAAATTCCCCGTACGATCCATCGTGTGCCTAATTCACAGCGGGGTGGGGGCTCAAAATAATTATTGCTCGCTTGACAAATTGCCGGCAAAGCCTACGTGTCGTTGGAACAATTTGATACAATTTTCACCGCCTTTCCACGTACGGGCCGACGGATTTGCATATGCGGGGCGGGCTTATGCTAATATTTTTTTACTCACTGTTTACGTACGCTACAAAAAGGAATACTCCGGGTGAGCCTTTTAAAAAGATTTACGCTCTTTGTCGGATCATTAAGTGCGGAACTAATTTGCTTACCTTTGAAATGTGTTAAAGCTTCGTACCGGATAATTACTGTAGGGTAAACGTCCCCGTAACGTGATATGCAGATTTTCGTCGTGCCGCTTGTTGGTTTTTCCTGTTTCCGTAACTCTTGTGCTACTGTGTCGTAACGGAAATATTTATGAACTGTGGTAATGAGTACGTTGGTTTTTACTTCGTTTATTGTTTTAATGTACCGTTTAGTTCATAGCCATACCTGCAGTATTTATACATTTATATCAGCCAGTACACAGCTTATAACAACTGCCCTGATTTTTAATCTTCGCGGGGAGAGCCAAGGTCGTAACTTCTGAACGATATCGAGCATGTGGGAATCGTCGAAATTAAATTTTCTTTGTTTTCTCTCCTAGTCGGTGGGCTTGTGGCGTTATTAAATTTCCTTGTGTTTTTTAACGGAGGCGTATCATTAGATTGAGGGTTTCCGTCAAGAGGAAATTGTGGCGGCGAGGGGAGCGAGCCGAGCACCTAAACATATTGAAAAAATAAAATCCCGGCTACTTTCGTCCTATGTATGGATTGAAGAATGCTCTACTACAAATAATTTGTTTAATAAACGAATATTTGATATTTCCAACAGTACTCGAAACGAATATGTATTATTAACAATACTTTGTTATAGTTTGTGTTTTATAATCTGTCATGCCATATTTATATTTCTAATATACTAAGTAAACTGTAACTGTAAGAAACTGTCGATAAATATATACAATTTTTAGGTGTACATTCCAATTTGAAGAGGAAGTAGAGCCGCTTCCGGACGAACGGCCACAGGGACACTTGAAGTGATTTCGTAAAATAAGTATCGCCGCGACAAAATTTCACCGTGAAGCTTGGGAATTCCGCCTTAAATATACATATTACATTACGTGAAATTGCCCATTTTTTCCACTCTCCACCCTAGCAATTAGGGTAGCTTGTGTATAAATATTGCACGGCCCTCATTAATGTGCGTGTTCGTTTGAGTATCTATATAATTTTATGGTTTTTTGGCCGCCGCGGCGTCTCGAAGAAACGTTGTGGGATGTAATGAATAATTAAGACATGTTGTACAAGGGTAGTGACTATGTTTTTTCTGACATTATTTTCCGCAAGCGACCGCTACATGGTAGGAAATTGATGAGAGCTTGGTTGAGAGTTTTAAAAGACGTATTAAGATGTGTTTATTTGGGTGTAAATCTAGGCGAAAAGCTTAGTTTTAAAGTAGGTTATATTATTATGTTCGTTTTGAAAACAAAACTTACGTACCTTGATCTAACTGGTCGGAAGGTGACGGTATTCGCAGCCGCAACGACGCCTGAAACAATGGATACATAAAATAAATAACGTTTAGTTATGTACACGTAATAAATTTATGATATATTTGTGAATCAATGAAAACAATGAGACCATTCTTATATACAAATATGTACGCAAAATCTGCCGTAGAATAAATGAAAACAATAACAAAACAGATTGGTAAATTTTCACTAATTGAGAGCGACACTTATTAAAATTCATTAATCATTCTCATAAAATCGGAGCGAGAGGCAAAAATTGGGTTCGAATGATAAAAAGCCGAGTTCTGAGATTGCATTTCGACAATTAACGCATTAAGGCTGCCTCGCCAATAAAGAGAAACTCTCTTAATTAACGGTCCCTGTTAAAAATTGAGTACAAATTCAAGTAGATTTCCCCTAGTGGGGTGGGATCTAGTGAATGGCCTGTAATATTTTAGTTTGCTTGAAACAAAACGCGTCTTCGCCGTGAGTTGAGGGGCTGAAGAGCTGTCACGTAGACACAATAAGCCTTTTAATTCGATTCGTCAGTCGGACGCACGAGACAAAGCCCCCGCAGTTATCATTCAATGGAGCACTTGCACCTTTTCGCTACATTTTTTCTCTTTTAAATCTGTTAGAACAGAATAGTTAGGAGTTTAATAAATTCTATTATCTGGTTAGTTTAAAATAGTCGTTAATCTAAAACAGCTGAGTACGTAATTATGTTTTAAAAAAGTCGTTAGCAAGAGGCTGTATAATTAGAGGTAAAAGTAATTTAATGATAATATGTTGGTGGGAATGATTCCAGTACAATAGTTACAACTATTAACAGATGTATATATAGTGTTTTTTGTATAGGTAAAAAAAATATTTCAGTGATATCTATACGAGCTTCTCTAACACGTCTCCAATGGCCAGCAAGATTAATCTGATATTTAACAGTGGAAGAATTGAAGGGATAATGATGATATTTTTAATCATCATCATCATTCACCATTATAAGCCTACTCCCGTTCACTGCTGGACATAGGTTTCACCAATGGCACGCCACTGCCACATCTTCAGCCCTTCGCATCTAACCACTTCCAGCCACTTTGCGTATATCGTCACTCCACCTACCTGGAGGCGTCCTACGCTACGTTTGCCAAGTCGCGTATTTTTAATATTACAATAAAATTGCTATCACATGTTATTACCGTGGTATGTTACCATTGTATGTAGCGACTCCCCGGTAGTTAGTTGTGGGTAGAATTAAGGTATTTTAAACATTTCTGTACATATTTACGAAGGGGATTCGATGCAAATTTATCCATTGCTATACATTGTAAGCAGCTGTAATAGTTGATCAAGTGTTGCGTTTTCTTAGTTGTTGGACTACTTTTTTTTTTCAAATACTTGTTTCCATTTCCTTTATAGCAATTCGTCTGAAGTAACAACTTATACAGCGATAATGTAAAACAATGCGCATCTCATTCGTCTTAATTTAGCAGTCATCGCGCTCTATAGTGATTAACATTGGGGCGCCATTAGTTTAATTAAAGTGTCCTTTTAATGCAAACGCGTTATTTCATCTACAGTTATCGAGATTATTTAAAAGATTAATATAATGTAACATCGTGCCTGTATTTCACCGAAGAAGTAGGCAGAGTGGTATGGTACACTCCCACGATTTGCCATTTGTGTTATTCGTCGCAACATGGCATGGGGGCCATGACTCTGAATGTGTCTTCCTATTATACTCTTAAAAGTAGATAACAAATTGCATATTCTGCAAGCGTATTTTCAATCCCAAAATATAAAATATCCTCATGTGTTCACCGGCAAGTCATTAAGCTCGTCTGAGTATATTCATTTTGTCATTTCGCGTTTGTTACTTCAATACAATAAAATATTAGATGAAAAGGCTAAGACCTCTTAAAGATTATTCGTAAAGTTCTCGTAAAGCCTGCCCTTGTTTGATTCAAACTTCGTGAAGTATCTTTTTAGATGGTACGAGAGGAGGAATTCAAAAGTTCCTATTTTTAATTAAAGTTCATCGATTTTAGCCTTGCATTGTTAACGGGAAAAATGTCGGAGAATTTCCATCTATCTGTTCATAATTATGCTTGTACGAATAGATGTATGAATAGATTGTAAGTGGTTCGTAGTTTGAAGGCGTTTTAATGAGTTCTTAAATGATCTAAAAATATTGAAATATTTATATGAAACGCATGAAAAAGATGAAAGACACCGAAATATCTTTCGGCTTAGAGGCTTGTCTGTTAACAGACGCACGAGAACAAATTAAACTGAGTGTATTATAAGGAACTTGCTTGTGGATTAGTAATTAGTATATTCGTCGTGATTTTAGTTGCATTTGTTTAGGTATACAACGCAAGTGTTTGTATAAGTCTGAAGAATTAAGAATATTATAATATTTCAAGTACGTTTGCCCGTTTTTGTCTTACATTTTTAACACTATAAAGCTATTTTCTTTTGTACGATAAAATTTACCCCAAAACAATAACCGGTAAAGTATCGCATTAATCAAAGTCTAATTAAATGGTCTTTAAATCACGCTAATTGCACTCTCATAACGCTTTTGTTTTTATTTGCGGCCCAATTTTTTGCCCACAAAAGCGTCTGTGAATGGAATTCCTTTATTTGCCGACCAAACAGCTTGTTTACTTACAGCGGCGAACGACAATAGATGTTTAAAAATTATAGCAGCGATAAATTAGGAAAGCTATATTCATGTACCTATATTCAAGCCAGCCATAAAAATTTTGGCAATTTAGAAAAAGGGTAGATGAATAAAAAATTAGTTTATTCTAAAAGTTATAATGGTTTAATAATCAATCAATTTTACATTATATATTTATTTAAATAAATTAATTGAAGTCTGCCGTATCGCACACATCAGGGAAAAGCTGCTGAATTGATTTCAATTAAGTCTTCTAAATTTAATTTCGTAGACACTTGGCCCTTATCTAAAAAAATATTGCAATATTTTCATTGAATATATAGCTATTGAAGTATTAATAAACAACGATTTTTTTTTATTACCTGTTCAGTGACGGTCACAATTCATATGTACCTACATATTTTAGATACAAATTGTGAATCGAATAATATTATTTACAATACATTTTGTAAGCAAAGTTTATTTTGCATTACGATCTTTTGAACGTTTTTTCCTTTGCACATAAAATACATTGTTAATATAAGCCGACGAAGCTGCGGGTCTTAGCTAGCAATTACAAACATTAGGACGCAAATTTTCGAGCAGACGCTGTTATAACATAAAAGTAATATGAGGATAATGAAAACTTCAAGAATCCATTAAATTACAGCTTGGTTAACAATCTGAGGTGTTAATAATATGTTTTATAATAAATATAAGGTCCTTCGGGACTGGTAATGCGTTAGTAGTGCCTCTGTTGTAGAAAATGGCGATGGTGACCAATTACCACTAGGTGACCAGTTTGTCAGCGTATAAAATAATATTTCTATATACGTTTTGTTATCAGCGATAATAAGATCCATCATTGAATACAACTTCTTTTCAAAATACAAGGTCCAAATGTATTATTCGAATTTTTAGCTACTTGTAATTGCAATGCTTAGCACCACATAGGTGAGGTTCGCAATTGCAAGGTTTGATTATTCTAATAACTTTATAAATTTGAGTTTAAATTTTAATAACTGTAATGAGTTTTAATAACTATATATGTATATTGAGTTTGAATAATTATATAAATTTGAGTACAGTAGAAGATAGTGAGATCGTGTGAAATTTACATTGACGATAATAACGTACTGGGACATGTTTTATGATGGATAGTCTAATTATAACAATAAATGAACAAATAAGTAAATAAATATGTATCTACCAAATAGCAAATGGTTCGGGAACTCGCAGTATTTCGATCGCCAGTGATGTAATATCCGAAGGCTGTTTAATCAGTGAACAGCGAATGAAAAAAGCATTTCTTTGATCGCAGCAGGAAGTGGCTGTCTCCGGCCCATTGTGCGAGGACAGTACCAGTGGTCACCCTAAGTCTCATCTAGATAATTGTTTTCTTTGAAATACTCTCACAATAACTAATCACACTTGCTTTGATCTGGGAATGTGTGGGCGAAACTATTGTGTTCATTGTATTAGCTTTATATCTATTTTTTATGGTTTAAAATTTATGTATAAACATAACAACATGCAAATCTATCAAAATGTTAGAAGCGCCAAAAGTAGTTTCTCGAGATTTTTGTCTCTTTTTTTATAAAAAAATAGGTGGAATATAAATACAGGTGCTTTGATTATGAGAATGTAAACATACACAATTATGTATTTATTATCTGTATAGATGTAAAGAAAAATCCAAAGTGTATTAAGGAACCATTTTTATTATGCAAGAACTCTTTAAAACATTTGTGTCCAATTTAATTATTATGGTTTGAGGGAATATTTTAATCAAACTCCTATTTCCAAGGAAATCCAGTTTTATTTTATTCAAATGGCATAAATATTACTCTAAAATAAGCACTAATACAAGATATCCTCTAGAAATAAGATTTGATGACGTCATGGCGATGTAATAAAATTGAGATCATGATGACCCTGTTTCGTTGACCAAAATGGGTTTAACTGTTGTAGAGATTACCTAAAGCGGCCTGGAGGAAAGGACGTAAAAAGGGCGAGATGAAGTAATTTAAGGCAATAAGAAGTGTACAACCAAACAGTCACTGTAACTAGGCTGTATATATAGTTTTAATTATTGGCGGAATAAAGGCTCCACAGAACAGAAGTAAGTCTTGCAAATAAGGAAAATTCAGTAACCTTATTTCACCATAGTCTTGGTTGTCGTACCGTACAAGCAATTTAAAAACACGTTTCCACGTAGTCACGTTTAATGGTCACATTTTATGCCGTCATGTCCGTGGCGAAGCTACTACAAGTGACATTTCGATGGTGCAAAACAAAACACAAATCACGTGGGAACATTCGCGTCTGTGTGCGACGGTTAAGCTGGTTACATCGTTGTGTGCGTGCGCCTGAATTAGACGCGAAACTTTCAAAGTTTTCCCAAATTTCTGCCCCCGCGCCCCTCCGCCCCCGGATCGATAGCGGGCGCCGAGCGAGCGCCGACTCGCATCTCTGCTTCATGGTAATATCGGACAACAATCCCTCAGTACTCAACGACGTGTTTTGCGGTGATAATTGAGACATCTTCAGTGTTTGTGGTATTTTAAATTTTGCTCATTGCTCGCTTGATGATTTTAGAATGTAAGAAACGTGATAAGGTACTAAAGAAAAAATTATTTACTCATAACCTGAACGTGATGTGATGTTTTGGTGATGCAAACGTTGGTACTACCAAAATATTTATGTCGAAAAGTTGACTCGTTCTGCGTAGGTATTTAGTCATTAATTTATTGTGCCCGTATTAAATCACAGAACTGAAGATGAAATTGTTTGCCCTGGGAATAGGAAACATTCATCGCGTGAGTAGGTCGACCCGTGCCAACTGTCACCGCACAAAACGATAGAGACAACTGAAAATTGGACGGACGATGGCTGAGGCGTTGTTTGTCATTAATTGAGGGCTTTGCGATGATCTTTAGCACGAAATCCCTTACTCGACCAAAAGGCGACACTCTTGGGAGATATCGGCTGCCCAATCGCGTTGACAGCGACCCTCCGGCTCTCAGTGGACAGTCACGAGGTGGGAAAAACTACAGGCTGACACTACTTAACGAACGGGGCAGTGCCCGAGTATTTCTTGAGTGCTTGTTAATGTTTTATGGGCGGAACTTTTTCGAAGTAGTGGATTGACGCGTTAAGTGTACCTACATAATTTAACACGTTTCCCTCGACGCCTGACTCGCCCAGTAATTTTCAATTTGAAAAACAATATGCATCAACTGATTTTTATAAATTATTTTCTCGTTGATGACAAACGTAGAAAATATGAGAAAAAAAAATTAATTCCGCGAACAGCTATAAAAAGGTGAAATTGTATAAAAGTTTTTTGATTTATAACAATTAATACTTGAAATATTGACAATATTAAGGGAAGTGGCCGACAGTCGACAAATCATATAAAACCGCCCCGGAAAGAGGAAGCACTGGTCCGTTGCTCAGGGACTTTATTTGGAAATGGAAAGTCTAAAAAATAAACGACGGGCGAGCGCGGGGGAGTGATTTATAAGGAGCGGCTAGTGCGCGTTCGATTATCGAGATGATATTTCTGGATATTAAAGTGTTGCCAAGAGAACTGCGGACAATATGACCCGAGGAAGATTTATATGGCAATTGAACGTGACGTCGACGGCCGTTACGATTATTTCATTATATTGTCGGCGCCGTAAAAACTGTTAGCGTTTTATTTTATTGCTTGTTCGGGAACAAATTTTTATTTCAAAATTTTATTGCGTTGTAAAAGCGGTCTGCAGTGAGTTTTGCTTTGACAAATTTGGGTGCATCGCTGCCTCACAGGCAAAGTTGTGTACTGCGTTTGTGACGCAACGTGTACCAGAGGAGAATTGTTCAGGCCCACTGGGCTGTCATTTACTAGTTTTAGACTGATGATAAAAGTTCTGGAATCATCTACTTTGTTACATCTCATTTGTCATTATTATTATCAGCCTCTCGCAGTCTGCTGCTGAACGTGTGTGCCCAATTTGGAGAGGACAAAGGAGGTTTTGCGTAAAATCATTACGTTGAGCGTGCGAGGAAGGGGGGGGGGGTTCGTAGGACAGTACATATACTAGTAACAGTATGAGCACTCAGTGGTGTTTTTGGAAGATTTATTAAATTTGCCGAAAGTGTTTGTAGGACATAAGTGTTGGAAGGCTCCGGGCGATATGTCGCATGATTTGTGCGTCTCGCCGGCACCGGGGGTCGAACCCGTGTCGATCGCACGTGCTGTACCTTATACCAATACTCGGGGAAAAAACTGATCAAGTATACGAAGCGCGTAGCTGCGAGTTAGAGGAAAAAGGTTGATTGTTTCTTTTTCATACGCTATTTGTTTTAAGTGAAAGTAGGAAATTGAACTGAAATAAAAAAATATAACCATTCCGTGTTACTATGTATGTCAAATCTGTACCTACAACAGTGTCCTATCACAGATACTAGGAGAAACTTAGCTTAGGATAAATGAACAATAGGCTGAGTTCTTTTAACGGATACAATAAGTAAAAACGAGCGTTTGTAAAATAAAATCAAACATTAATATGACTCGGGATATAAAGCAAAAGTCAACCCTTCATCTGCAGTGGTGGTCGTTCACGGTGTTGTAAATACTGACTAGAGACTTATTGTATAACCGTGACTCATCACGGTGTTCTCCCTATTCGCTACTATTTGTGCCGGACATAATCTCTCTCATATACCTAACTTAATAAAACTGTATAACTTAGAATATGAATACTATACTATAAATACTATATGAAACATAAGTCTGTAAGGGTCGATAACTATATTTGGTACACGGTGCTACTGCCTAACCCATAATGGAGCTGGCTTGACGTTCATTATAGTAATTAAAAATAAACAGTTAACGATGTAGGGTATTATATTAATAATATTTTTGTCATATTTTTGTATTACGTACCAATCAGTAAACAAGTCATTATATCTTAAATGATAGCTGCATCCCCTAGACTTGTATCTAATATGAAGGAAAACTGGTGTTTATATATTCAAGAGCATTCTTAGCCCAAATCAATTTGTAATTTTTTGTCTGTAAGTGTGCAATAGATATGTTTACAAATAATAAATTTTGTATTAAGTGTTGAATAAAGTATTGTTACAATTTGTGGTATAACATTTCGCTTCGGTGTCACAATAATTAAGTTACCACTTACATGTTAAATAATATATTGTATTAAAAACTATTATTTAGACTGCCTCGTTGGTCGAGTGGTTACAAGCGCGACTGCCGATCGAGAGGTCCTGGGTTCAAACCCCGGGTCGAAT
>DWME01002595.1:0-20393 GCA_018244795.1 Parelbella ahira ahira | reverse complement strand
CGCGTCCCCCGACCCTTTGGACCGATGAATGATCTTGAAAAGGCAAATGGTAGTGGCTGGATGAGATTTGCCGAGGGTCGAGTGTTGTGGTGCACACCTTGCGAGAAGCCTATGTCCAGCAGTAGGGCGGAAGAGGCCGACATAGTGATCATGACGAATAAAACGAATGATGGCAAAAATACGAAGTCCCCAAACCATCTAGATATTTAAGTGAAAAACATAAAAACAAAGGTAAACGACCAACGATCTTCGCATTCAACGTTTGGCATTGACATCTGAAACCGTCGCGCGGGTGTTCAATAGAATCGACAGTAGAGCGAACGAACCACTAACAGCGAGTGGCGAGAAACGAGGAAGAAAACAATGTACTGAGAAGAACGTAATGGGTTTTCAAATACGGAATTTAACAAAAAATTGGATACGTAACAGTCAGTGCTGTTTGCCTACCCGTAAGGAATCCAGCGTGATGATATAAAAATAATAATAATATATATTGAATGACCGTACGCTTAATAAACGTTGCGTCAATTGTATATAACTGTCCAACTATCACGCTCGGTACAACTTACATAGAACGCTTTATTTTAATTGATGTCAGAATTACATCACGCGTACAGTGTTTATTTGTTACTCGTTGTTATCTAAAATTGAGGAAATGACAAAGTTGACAGCGATTATAAACCGGCGCGAGCGCACAAGTACAATGAATGTAATTTTTTGAGAAAAATCTGTGTCAAGTCTGTGGAGAGAGATATTTTTCACTTTGTGTTCTCTGCCTCTCCTGTGGCGTGACTAAACAATACGTGATCAAAAAGGTACTCGAATAAACATAACATCACACCTGTTTTCCTCAAACTGCTAGGGCAGAGGAGTATAATGGACTCCACTCCACTCCACTTTGGAATATATGGTGAGCCTATTGTCATTCGTAAATTTAATAATCTAGTTAATACATATTAAAAATATCAAGAAAATCGCTCATCGTTACCCTCCTTCACTGCCGAACACCAGGTGCGTTAGCCGTTATGCAATGGAATGTCCAATAGCCACACCCACTTATTAGCGAACTGATGAGAATTACAATGAATATGTGTGTGCGTGTGTGTGAGTATGTGAGTGTTTAAAAACACAATAGTAGAATGAACGTAAAAAGGATGTACATTATGTTGAGTGTCATTTTGGCGGGTAATTTACACTATTTAGTAGGGAAACAGTTTTGGAAACCGTTTTGTATTTTTCCTCAATTATTGTTAGATGTCGTTGAGAAAGAAATATCATAGTAAAGGGTGTACTAAAAAGACGAGAACATTAACGAGTTGCAGAGTGGCGACCCGTGTCCAACAGTACCGATGGAAAGGGTCAATGTTGATGTCGATGATGTCAACAGTGATGACGGAAAGGGTCGGTGATGATTTTGACGAAAAATTATAAAGGTTTCCATGCTGATATATGATGTAAAGAAAACGATGACCCAATATGCTCAAGCCTCGAGATCGCCACTTACGGCACTCACGTGTAGAGACATGGAGGCAAAGGCTACATCGTGGAGAGCGTTAACAAAAGACTAGAACAATCGATGCATCGTTCGGTTGTTTCGAGGAACAAAAAAATGAACCGTCAACAGTCTCAGCGGTTGGATGCCAAGAGCTGAACGAGCTCAGTTGCACGCTGTTGGAGATGTTAGTATCTGGCAGAGGATGATGGCGGGCTGATTTTTACTTTAAATACATTCCTTAATTTCTTATTTAACTTTTTAAAGAATTAGAAAAGTAGGTTCTCCAAAACCAAATTTTTTAATGAGGATTATCTTGTCGTAGTCATGTTATCATATTTCAACATAATAGATTAAGCTAATCAAATATAATAATATTATATAAATTATATGCACTTGAGTACCTACATTATGTATTAATTCTATGTTGTATTTGAAACCGTGGGCTAACTTTCTGGTAATTACTTGACTTTTTTCCGCAGTACTTATACTATAACATTCTATACTTACTTTTTCTTTCTAAAACAAATTACGGGTAATAAGCATTTTATATCTCTAAGTTCTAATAGTCAACAATTAGAAGTTAGAAAGCGTTCTAGTAATTACCATGTCTAAGGCAACACGTGAATATCAACAACATTTATAACGGGCGAAGCGTACGTTGGCGAAAATATTAGTGATGATTAACAAAAGGAAGAAATTATATAAGAAACTCTCAACAAAAATCTGAAAAGCGGATACTGGCCGGTGCCGACGACCTGTACAGACGGTGTTTATTTGTATAGCAATATAACAAATTTGTGTTTACACGATAAACACGTTAAGATTAGCGGAAATTGGATACTCGCCAATAGGCTCTGTTCACACGGCCCGCGTAACCCAATTTACGAACGATTTTTTTGTGAACTCATTCACTCAGTGAGACGGTGCACACGGCCTAATAGCAGTAAGAAGTGATCGCTTTGATGCGGTATTTGAAAAAAAAGCTGCGCATACTAAATTAGCCCTTATATCTAAACACTTAGCGGTTTTGATTGATGTGAAAGTAAAACTTTAATATTGTTGTTTTAATAATAAATTGGCGAATGATTAGCCGCTGCTTATGAAAACAAGGGCTGGCAAAGTGAAAAAATCAATTTCTTTGCGTGCAAACAACACTATTTTAGACATAAATGTGCGTGTTCGGACACTTGACTATTTTGAAAACTGACCACTTCAAATCGTTCAAAATTGAACTTTATAATTATAACACAAAGGTATAAATGAAGTGTACAAGGTACAATATTCAATAATGTGTGAGCCAATGGACGCGCAAACCATTAAAATTTTATGATGCCCTTAATGAATTTAATTACAGCATTTCGGTTTTAATTATCCTCTCGCGTATTTAATTAATACGAATACAAATTGTGCTAGAAATTTACAATTAAATTGACGATATTTCTCACTAGCTCATAACTTTCAGTAATTTCTAAACATTCGCAGTCACCGTCCAACGTGGCAGTCCAAGACAATGTTATATTCAAATTAAACTCAATTAATGTTTGATAATTATCCATTTACTTTTCAAATAGATAAATATTGTCAAGCCTGTTGACCGTACGGGTAGGCAAAGATTACGAGTTTTCGCCTGATTAAATTTATGCGCGCGCGTTTATTTCCGAACGTTTTTTTTTAACGTCACCGCGCCATCCAACCGTTTGAATCCTAAAATCTTGTAAACTATACTGCAAGAATTTTACGACTTCCGATATCAGTCGCCGAACGGGTATTTTTTACTGACCGTTATTTTAACGAATCTTCGCTTTGGAGAATTTGTTTCGCTGCCTGCTCACTTTATAATTCTTCATAACATTCCCCGAGGCGTATTAAATCATCCTACTCGAAATTGGCCAGCGTGCGGACTATGAGCCTAATCTGATATCTCTCATTCTGGGATGAGATCCGTATCCAACAGAGGAGAGATGTATAACTATATGAAGCTATACTTGACTAATACCATCACCAACGGCACCACCCATCAATTAGTTTAGGCTTGGGCCACCAGTTCAAACAATCCAACAGGTCAGACGAACAGACTCATTAACTAAGTATCCATTACTTACCGTTGTTCATAAATAACATTCCAAATGACAAAAGCATCGCGTGGTAGCCGACACTCGACATAAATTAGAATCGTCTTACGTTGAATCCTCATTAACATTGCGGGTGTGTTCCTGTCTATCTATTTATATATCTATGTCACGAAGATATTGAATATCCATACTAATATTATTAACATAATGTGCCTGTCCGGTCTGTTACGTTTTTTGAATCTGTACAGCTATAGGTTTTTATTGCCACAGGTCAAATTCTGATAAAGGATATCGGCTATTTGTTTTTCAGCCTATTGTAATTGTAACAGAAATACTATCAAGTATATAAACAGAGTAGGAATTTGTTTAGATACAAATGAAATATTCTCGAAGATTATTTTCTTAAAGTACTCGTATTGATAAAGAGCTATTATATCATCACGCTAGATTCCCTACTGAGTAGGCGAAGAGCACCGAGTGCAAAATTTCTATCTTTACAAACCTAACCTTTTTCATTAGCAATCATCCCACTCTGCATACGCGTATATTATTTATTATAATATACATGTTAATTAATAGCACTTTCAGTGGTAATTATTCACGATCAAATTATACCCGTAGTCCCATAGCAGTCACAGTTCAGTAGACTAATGGCGGCCTCGTTTCATGCGGTTACCAGGTCAACTGAAAACTGAAGCCACTGGAGGCACGCCTTTGGGTTTTAGATTTGCCATTTAATGGTCGTCGACCTTCCGAGCCCACTTGGTAACAAAACATCCTAATATAAACTATCAAATCAATATACTTGCGATAAATTTTCATTCTTTTGATACTTGCGTCTCTAAAAGATTCATCAGCTGAACAACACTTGGGTCTAACATGCAATAATCAGATAAAACTTAGCGGTCAACTTATAGTGGTCAACCCGTACCTATGCCGGAAGCTTTTAAGCTGTCTTAAAGTTGAACTAGTTTGACTACATAACAAAACTTATTGTTAGACTAAACTCAACGACGTCAGGCAATATACAAAATTGTTATAATTACAACCGAATACTAGCCTACTTTACACACCGCAATAGAAGTGTACGTACTTGTTTCGTGTGTTCAATTACCTATATGTCAAAATAATAAAATTCAACACAATTTTGCAAACTTTAAAAGAATACATAAAAGATCAACGCGACTCATCTAATGTCAAGTTCTCAACTTTTGACGAACCGCTTGCCACATTAGACACAATGCCGATCTGCTGTGAGATGGTTTCCAAGTTCGATGTCTCGACCGGACAGAAAACGAGTAATCAATTTCACTTAATTTATATCTATATGTGTATCCACAACGTCTAAAGTCCAGGAAATTCTAGAATTATTCCGGGTTACAATGATCTATTACACGTCTCGGTAGTCTAAAACGTTCTGTATGGTCCTTCACAGGGAGGTACAATGGGACCACTACCATAGTTATTATGAACACCTTATCTGAAAGTGTTGGCTCATGTAGACTAAAGTTAACAATCTCAGGTCTGTTCTTTATCTTGTTTTTATAACGTGTTGTGTAACCCGCTGGTGGCACAATGACCGCGTGAGCACATTCTCACGTGTTCTTTGAATTACATCCGATAGTGCAGTTCCTGATTATTACGTTATTTAATGGTCTTAACTATTATGTATTTGTCGTGATTGAGTAGGGATCGAAATTTGACTGTAATTGTTGAAATTGTTTATCACTATGAACGTTATTGAAATTCTTATGTCAATATTTAACTACTTGACCACAAGCTTTCGTGTTTGTCATTGACACTGCGGGCACATGTTCACGCATTGAATGTTTTATTTTATTTTATTTATTTGTAGTGCATATTGTACCTACATAAAATTTAGATTTCTGCACTGCTCGACATGATTTTGTAATTGTTCTAATCTCCCACTCGACCGTGCGCGCGATGTTTCTAAAAAAGTGTATAAATACATAATGTATGCTGAATATACTTATATGTACACATCAACAATAAAGTAAAATTCTATAATGTTTCCGTTATCAAAAAGAAAGCTTTTAATAAACAAATCGCAGGAAATTAACGGTGCGTTACAATAAAATCGTGGGAAAGTTCTAGAATTGGTTGAGGTTCATACTTACAAGACTTTAGCGTGACTGATTATTGATTACTTATACTTTTGTTTCTAATGATCTTACGCTCTATTTTCTATGAGAATGACAGTTTGAATTATCAGAATTATGACAAGAGTGAATAAACACTTTCTAGGTAAGCGTGCTACATCTTAGCCTACATTTCGCTTACCATCGGGCTGGCATGATCGTAGCCAAACCCGCGTCGAACGCTCTAAAAAACCACTTAAAACAAAGCAAAATGAACTAATTATCGACTAGAGTATTTTTGCGTTCTCGGCGATTACTGCGATACTCTAATTGCGATGACCGTGACTCGCTGTTCCGCGGTATGTTGCTTGCGAAATGATCACTTTTCGTTGTTTCAATTACAAAATGTAATAATCAACCTTCAGCGCGTAACTCGTTACTTATGGCAACATTTTAACATCTCTACGCTCGTACAGATGTTTATCAAAATAAATCAAATAGCAATTATTTGCAAGAACAAGCTAAACATGAAATGCATTTGTAGTTCTATCACAACATCGAATTTACTGCACCTTTGTGGCATACATATTTAACAATACCCTATATTGTCATTGAAAAAGAAATATTTATGTGTCAAAACAATATTATAATGCTCTGATCATATCATATTCATTACTGTCATAAATAACATCTAGATTATCACAGCAATCTTTGGTAAGGCGGACTATGGTCGATGGTGACAAGGAAATATATTTCATATCCAGCTGTACAGTGTATCAAAGTGGTGAGCAACCACTCAAATTCTGATCATAAAGTGTAAAAGACACTATTCGTGGTACAGTTACACGAGCACCTTTACAACTGACCATAACTATAACTTTCTCCGCGATCACAGGACTCCCTCTCGGAACATTCTCGATTGCAATACATTTTAACGACATAATAGCTGTTTGAAATTACAAATTATGTGTCGTTGGCGGCGGTTAAAGTTGTTCATTCATTCACGTCGATCACTTCATGTGAAGACGGGGAACTACCGCATATAATAAAGATTTATTTATAATGCATAGCGTAATAAGGTCAACTCCTTTCCTGCGTTCAAATACTGGGTCGGGTACTATCGCATTTTTCTAATTTAGAATTTCTAGTAGTAACTCAGAATCTGGATCTGTGCCCGGTGTATGGCAATAGGCTCACAACCTATTCCATGGGACGTAAACGTAACTGGTGAAACGTGGGAGTGTACTACTCTCCTCTGGCTACCCCTTCGGGCATTACAGGCGTGCTGTTACGTAATAAGCTCAACCCCTTTTCATGGGATGTACAACATAACTGGTGAAACGTAGGAGTTTACTTCAGTCCTCTGATGAGCCCTCCGGGAGAAATACAGGCGTGAGTGATGTTCTCTTTTTATTATTTTTAATGGTAGTTACAAGCGACCAGATGTGAAGTAGTTACCGCATTACCAAGACATATGCATCCGAGCTGAAATGTCACTGTTCAAATCAGAAACACGTGTTCGTTCTCAACCAGTGCGGAATTGGTTGCAAAGCTTTGTACAAAGCAAACACAACGGACTTGATTGGGAAGGTTTGCACAATGTAAAAGCACCGTGACAATTCAACAAAATATTGTAAACACGAATGGCTTAGTAACTGCTACTTTACTCAATACAAAGAATATTCGGGTATATAAATTTTACACTAAGAGATAATATGAAATATAAATGATTAAACAACGTGATTTTTTTCCAAGAACTCTCATCATCAAAATCAACCCATTCTATGGGTTTTGTTGGACTCGGATCTCCTTTTACAATGAAATGGGTTAAGGCGTAGAGTGAGACATTTTACAAGAATTTTAACATTTGAGTGTTATTGTTAAACATTTTTTTTTACATTTATTTAATCATTTCTAGTTCGCAAACAATAATAATTCAAGTATAACATTGCACTATCTCACACAACCCGTAGAACGTCATACAACTAGATATCCCGAAGGAATACTGTAACAATTATAGCGGGCATGCTGTTAGAAAAAAACACTCATCCTATCATCAAATTAAATTCCCGAACTCATTACCCGCGTCCCATACCGAAACGCTCGGACGTGACGTCACACGGAGGAAACGCACCGTGTCTTAGCGGGGAAGTCATCATTCCCATACCGGGACGCACAGTTACATCCAGAAATAACGCGCGACCACACTCACCTGACTCTCGACACGAACGACATGTTATTAACGAGAGGGGTCTTGATAAAATTGTCATATCTATAAACAGCTGTTGACGAAGAGGGAGCGATGCCTTCTTAACGGTGTTTTTTTTTTCTTCTAATTTTTATCGAACCGTTTATACCGTTCCGATGATAGCTTAAGTACGCTCATAGTAAACGTAATATTGAAAACTACGATCCCTCCAAACTCACAATGAATGAAACTAAAGTTCTTGTATACTTGTTTAGTCAAGCGAAGCCTGATTTTAACATGGCATTAACACCAACCGGCACTTTATAAAAATGAAAAGTGAAAGTCATGTATGTTTACAGAGCAAGTTTTTTAAACAGCCTTTTTAGACTTCACAAAATTAATGGAGGTTCAAAGTAAGATCAACTATTGCACGGACAAAAAGATTAATAGAACAAAATAAGCCCACAGCAAAACATTCGATTTACTGTCAAAATAACCATAAGATCAATAATAATTCAAATTCTGGATTGTTAAAAATCATACTCAACCGTGCACATTCACAGCATAACAAAAATACATGGACAGTAACAAGTGTAAACATAAATATTCCTATCGATAAATAACAATAAAAAAGCGCAACAAGTAAACAAGGAACATCATAAAATGTACGAACGAGCAACTTGAACGCACCCCTCTAGCTAGGTTTGCTGGGATCACCATCTGTCAAAACATTAGTACACGCCAAAGTAGCTCTTACCGTCGTATAACTAAAGATCATAATATTATGGAACTACTTTACATTAAAGGTGATTTATATTTATAGATCGCAATATTCTGTTTTGAAAATTTGAGAATGGAATAATAATAAGAGTTCAACTTACGTTAAAACCTCCTGTATTTTTGTAGCAAATGTATGAACTCTTATTGTGTTTCTTTTTCATTTTGTTGGTGTATTGAGCATAATATACTAACGATAAGTGGGGGTTTGCTTTTATAACTGATAACACAACAGCCTTTAAATCTAAGACCCGCAGAGTGGGTGGATAAATTCTAAGCTATTAGTGAATCATTGCCTTATTTTACTTCTATGTATAACTAAATATTACTAATTTGACTGTGAAAATTTAAAGTACAATTGCTCTCTCATTACGTTCCATCCCATCGTTGGGACTTGACGAGTATGCCCACGCAACTATATCGTACTATTTTAGAACTGGCAACGTAACTGAGAACGTATAAAACATGTCGATACTATTAAATCCGTTTCCAATAGGGCCACGGTGAAACAATTAGCAAGCGCGCGCGTGAGTCACCGGAACGCCACTCGGTGGGTATGGAGCCGTGATTCACGGTGGTTCCTAGGGAAACATATAAGCATAAAATCGCGCCTATATTCCCCTGAAGAGGTGGGCAGAGGAGTATAGTACTCTAACGTTCCTTCAGTTATGTTGTACGGGTGTGTAGCAATAGGAGATTTGGAAAAACCCACCTTTACAGCAAGCGATATTAAATCATAAAAGGCCTGTATAATTTTCGGAGAGGTGCGCGCCAAAATTAAAAGCCCAGACTTACTTAAACGTTTACATATAAGGGTTAGAAGACTAGTACCCACGAAGACCGTTGAATACATGCAAGTAATTCGAATTCTTAATTTTATTCACTTTGTTAGATTATTTAAAATTAACTGTTATTGTGTGCCAATGATTCGCATAAAATTTTCGATAGTATTTTACCTTGTACAGATATTTTTTACAATATCAACGTTTCATACAATATAAGCAATAATATACAGCTTATACAATATAATCAAATGATAGTAGAATAATATATTATTCTAATATCTGCAGTAACACAGACTGCCTCATTAGTCGAGTGCTTGTAAGCGCACTGCCGATCAGGAGGTTCTAGGTTCTAATCCCCGTTCGGGTACTACTACATTTATCTAATTTAGAATTTCTTGTAGTGACTCGGAGTCTGGAATCGCGCCTGGTATATGGCAATAGACTCACCACCATTCCACGATATTCCATGGTATTTAAACGTAACTGGTGAAACATGGGAGTGTACTACACTCCTCTGCCTATCCTTTCGGGGATTACAGACGTCATGTTACGTTTTCTTTTTGTAGTAGTGAGTATTAGAAATCACAATTTAGAACGTACCTAGGAAAAATCTATAATTCATTTTTCGCAGTCTAGCTTGATGCCCAATATATCACATTGTAATGTCACTGTCACAGTCAATGGGCTCACCCCTATTCTGTGGGATCTACAAAATAACTAGTGAAACAGGGAAATATCACACTCTGCCTACCGCTACAGGCAAATACTAGCTTAAAGTTATCTTACGTTTTTTTTAATAAAGCACCATACGAAATCCGGTGTAAAATTAAAAATACGCACTTGACACGTACTGGTGATTAAGAGATTTATTTCTATTGTCTGATCGGCTATAATTTATCTATGTAATCAGCCTCAATGGCGGTCAGTCGCTTCGCAATAACGGATACCGGCGGGCGGACGTCCGGCGATACGCCATCGGCCGCCATCACCACTGCCATCGCCATTCAACTTCCAATTAGATACTTTACATGTATACATGGAATCATTATTTTTGCAATGCAATTATTTTCATCGTTATACTAATTTAACTATTTTGTTTATGGTAATGTGATAATTAACGATCTTTTTTTACAACTTATTGACTGCCAGCTATTTTAACCAAATCACTTAAGTACCATGCCATCTATGACACCATGATTTCCTAAACAATAATTATTAACACTGTAACATTTCCAATATTCCATTAAAAGAAAATTATCAACTTGTCTAATTTAAAGTTCTTAGTGGTAGCATGGTGTCTGTATCCATGCTTAATGTATGGCAATAATCTCTCAGACAAAAACATAACTGATAAAATGTAAGCGAGTACCACATTACTCATTTTGCTACTTCCAGTAGAAGCAGGAGTGATGTTATATTATTCTATTTTTAATGTATAATTTGATGCAATATTTAGAAAACTATCTAGTTCAACATAAATGAACTATTCAGAATTTTTAAATACAAAGGTATGAATGAAATTGATAGTTCAAGGGAAAATATAATGGGGTGATATATTTGAAATGATTAAACACCATCCCTTGTACATGTGCTGTACACGTTCATTTTTATGTGAAGTCTGATATATAGCATTGGATAAACCATATTCCTTCACTAGATTTTTGATATTTGTTCATCAAATAGTGATAACTTTTTTGTATTTTTTTCGTAGCTTCTATGGAAAGGCCTAGCTTGGCTTTCAGTCTGTGATTTTATTGCTTCTGATTGACATATACATATATCTAATTCCAATGTGTTCTGTACTCCCTGTATGTTAACAAACCAGCCTCAATTTTATATTAATACTAAAATCTCAAGTTTAACAGATATATCAATTAGTTATTAGTTAACATGATAAAGGAACATTGTTTTGGCAACATGTGACATATTTTTCACAAAAACATTGATTAGTTGTCTTTGGGTACATTCATACTTCTAGATTTTTTTTTGTACTGGTTTATTTTTTCATAATAAAAAACCTTGCAGGCCCACTGGTCCAGGGGATTGTTATCTAACAGCTATGGATGGTGGGTTCAATTCCTACACAGTACAAACATATAGGTTTATGTAAGTAGCATTGAAATTTCACTTGTAGGTTTCGAATTATTAAAAAAAAAACATTCATACTTATGCATAAAAATGTGAAGTAAATAAAAAGCTTGTAAATATACATCCACTTCTTAGATTAGTGCTTGATTGAGCTTTGTTATTCCACATCTCTAATGACAGGCTTAGTCTGCCACTGCTTGTGGATAGAAGACAGTCAATGATCATTACGTGATCAATGCTTTGAGTGGAGTTTATAGTCAGGCCCAGTTAATACTAGATGGAGAATTATGTGTGCATCTGACTGTGGTGCTCATTTGTGAAATATTGTCTTAGAAATTTTTAAAGAAACATGAAGTCTTCTACTAGAACTCCACACATCAAGTATTTAAATAAGTTCCAAGTCTACATCAATTCCAGAGAGAGTAGAATATATGTGTAGTTAGCATTTTCTGCTGGATTTTACATGTTTACATTTTTTATATCTCTCATTCTACAGATAGTAGTACACTGAATAAACCCACTAAATTAGATTTAAAAATGCATATGCATATTTATCACGAAATATTCACGTAGTGAGGTCAAAGAATTTAAAAATATATATGTAACTAAACTAATTAAAAAATATAATTATAAATCAATCGCGTTTAGGTAATTTCATAACTCAAGTTTTGAATGTTATAAAAGTTGTTCAGATTATTCCTCAAGTTTATATTTGTACTGAATAAGGCACCGTGAACTTTTGAATAAACTTAAAAAGGATAGAAAAATAAATGTAAATATGAACTCATTACCTGTATTTGTCTAATAACAAACGTAAATAACTTACTTAGTTGTTGGGCTTCAACGCTCTCCTTTGTTGTGGCAAATAAAACGAAGAAAAACACAAGACTGCACAGAACACTTAAATTTACACACTCAAACATGTTAGCACAGCAACGTTATATATATTTTCACGTGAAACATAAGCGTCCGATTATTAGCACAACTGCAAAAGCATGTTTCGAACAAAACCTACATCTACTTCTACTTTTAGTTTATCAACAAGGCACTACACATCATCCATGTCGCACACGACCGTAACAACGAACAGGCAAACTGATCCTGCCGTGTATTGTGATCTTTTATGTCATTCTTGCGATCTACTCAACACTCGGCAAGTATTGACACTGTCACTGTCAGAGTTAGCGACATCTGTGTAAATTTTACTTAGACACATGTGTTGCCAATAAAAGAAATACTTAAATCTAATCATTGTACTGTTTTATCTAATGTGTAAGACATTATATTGTGATGCTAAACTGTATAGTAAACCAAACCTAAATAACACCAACTGTTATAGGTGCTTTTATTAGTTTTAAAGTGGTGTGCATATAGACTATGATTATTACGTAGAAAATTTCATATATGTGACATTATATCGCATGGTTAAATAGCAAATGTAATTAATCTATTGAATAGTTAGTAACCAACTTACGAACGAACGAACTAACGAACGAACTTAAATAATATTTTTATATACTGCTTATTTCAAATTTATACTTTTGTAATCACATGTACTAAAAAATGTTTTTCTTTTATTACATGTTTGTATTCCATGAAGGACAAAATGGCACTATTTCATAAGAATGCAGTGATCACCGGTGTACTAGACTCGTATTGCCTTCCCTGCGAGATCCATCTAAAAAGCGAACATGAAATAAAGCTTCATATTGGAACACCTGACCATAAAAAATTTTTAGCTTCTACATACTTTGTAGAAAACTATAAAGACGATGGAATTCGTAAGGTATGTTTTAATAGTTATTATTAAATATGAGATTTTTCATACATATTCGTAGAGCATGTTTGTACAGAGCTGTATAATGACGGGTATATTGATATGAATTCCAAAATGCCCATTAATTATGATTCGGGGTGTGGCTTTTAGAATTATGTGATCATGCCACAAATGTTTTAAACATTGTTTTAAATCCCTCTGTATGTTGTATATGTTTCCATTATTGTGTGTAAATAAGTTAGAGGGTAAATTGAGCAGTTTATTTACGGATTGTCTGTAGTAGAGAGTAGAATCTTTATTAGAGCGTGTTAAAATTTAAAAAGCTATGCAGGTTCCAAACAAGTTAGATAATGTGCAATTTTTTTAGATAATCAGAAGCTTAACTTAAGCTGAAGCTTTCAAGTTAATAATATACTATTTACCTCCTATGTTAGGCTAAAACATTTGAGTTTACATATTTCAACAATTTTTATTATATATTTTACTTTGATAATTATGACTTGAACGTTTGGAAATTATAGACAATTTACCTCTCATAACGTAACAACGTCCAATTAAAGACGATAGTGCTTCCATTTAGGTGATAGTGTTGACATCTAGACGACCGAGCTGTTATTCGCTGGACTAGAATATTGTACAGATACCTACATTACAGGGCGCCCAATTAGAATGACAGTTCTAAATAAAACAAGTATCATATGATGCTGTTCCTTCATTCATATCCATATATATATGCATATTATATGAATATATGTACATATATGACGTCATTCATGTTCATATGTGTAGTTAAAACATCATTTCCATCATATGCAGGTAAAGCAAGGCTACTATTGCGAATATTGTAACAAGCTCTTGATTACTACCATCAAGATAGATATGCACGTATCCGAAGGAGAACATAAAAATATCAAGAACATCAAACAGCTGCAGTTGAGAGACAATGCAATTGTTGTTTTTAATAAAATCGCAATTGACGAAGATGCGTGGCACGGGCTAGTCGGCAGTACGTGTGCACTTTGCAACATCGACCTAAACGACAAAGAAAAACACAAAAATACATCGACGCACCTTCTCCATTTAGTTCAGAGCAATGTCGAACTTGATTCGGATGGGGCTGTTTACAGAAAAGTAATTATGATTTCATTTATACATAATTAAATTGTTAACCAAATTTACATTCATATTGTCTTTTCAAAATGATCTTCGGAAAAAAATAAGATAAATGCATTCTGTGCCTTTCAGTTGTCTGATCAATAAAAATCTGTACAATCTGTCTGTCTTTGCTACATAGTTGCTCGCATTATTCGTTTTTCACGGATAGAGACGGAAGAGATAAGGGATGTTTTTATCTCTGTTATTGAAGATTGTTTGCTGTGTTTTTGTTCAAATTAAGTAAAATTACAATTTTATTTGTTTGGGTACATGCCATGAGCATTTACAATAATTGTCCCGTCTGAATTCATGTTTGCCGCTTTTCCAACATAAATTTACCTATTGCTTTTCAATTATTTCAGGGAGAAAATTTCTTTTATTGTCTTATATGTAATGCATTGTTTGCATTGAATGCTTTAAAAACACATTTAGAGAATTCAGATCATATAAAATGTTATAAACTACGTTGTGAATCATACAACGAGCAAACAGCAAAAATCAATTCAAACAATATAAGTGAAAATCAAATACCTGAAATTAAATGTGAAATAAAAAATGATAGAGAAAATAAACCGGAAGCTGTAGTTGAACTAATAACGAGCAGTGAAAAAGCCCCGGAAGAAAAACGATCTAATGAAAATGTTAATAGCTCACTAACAATTAGTTCCTCTAATGCTACAGAAGATAGTGAACAAGAAAAAAGAAATTCTCGTAAAAAGAAAAAGAAATCAGGACGTACAGGAAAGGAACCTAGTACTTCTAGCCCTGGAGTTGAGAAGGTTGTTGAAAAGCAAAATGAATCTCAAAAGAATGAAACCGTTGTAGTGTCATTGCCAAATAAAAATCAAAATGCTTCTGGGGAAATAAAAAAAAACCTTATAGAAGAAGCAAAACAATTTGCCAAAGCAAACCAAATAAAATATGAAGAGAAAAGAAGCAGTGCTTTTTGCAGTATTTGCAACGTAACTATCTCGTCAGACCTTAAAAGATTAAAAGAGCATGTTGCTGAAACGACACACAAGAAAACTTCTGAACAAATTTATGAAACCCTCTCAGATGCTAAGACTACGGATGAATTTGTTATTAGGGCGGTTACCTGTGATACTCTTTACGCTACTCCAAATGGCATAGTGAGAGCTTTAGAAGTGGTCATTAATAATGCGATTTGTATAACTTTTTTGAGTTTCTCCCTGATTACCAACAACCGATCACAGCTTCGTTGTCACCTGTGTGAAGAAAACGTGCGCGCCGAGTTACTTCAATTTCATTGCAAATTATCGAGACATGATAACGCTCTGAACAATACACGCGTTCTTCGTTCCCTGTCACCGGAATTTGTGAGAGAGGTAAATGAGGTTCTATAATAACTTTTTGAGTCATTCTAAATTGTAATACAGTTCAGCGGTTGCCTCCAAGGTCGAGCGATAGCCAGCGCGACAGTTGATTGACAAGTTTCAGCGTTCTACCCCTAGGTCTGCCAAAATATTACTAGAATTTCCTAGCTTGAATTTTATAGTAGTTGTACATAATCTGGATGTGTATCCTTTGTATGACAATAAGCTCAGCATCACATTATATGGGACATAATTATAATATAACTGTAAAAGTGGGAATATTACACTCCTCTGTCCAATTCTTCGGAAAAAATCTGGTGTAGTATTAAAAAACACGCCGTACTAAATTCTTCTGCAACTATTGTGGCAGAGGACTCATTTTTCAGTCACATTTGCTATATAAGATTGAGTTTGAATTTATTCGTTGCGTATAACAATTTTAATCGTTTTAAGGTGTAATACTAATGGCATGTAAAGAAAGCTTAAAACAAAGCACAACTAAGCGGTCAGCTCATTGCGTATTTGTTAGAAGAGGTTACCTAATACCAGCCCATGGTAGTTGTAGGCAGCGTAAGATACTTTACGAAGCAAGGAAACGTGATAGAGTGCGGTCAAGTATTTCGTTGGATTGAAAAGGGATATTTTTTGTGGAGACACCGACTTTTGTTGCAATTTGTACCATACTTTTTCAAGTTACTAACTGTAATGGAAATTCACTGTTTAAAGATTGCTTGCGGTTAATGTTACATGCAAACATGTTCCAGGTTCGGCCGGGATTGTACCACTGTGGGTTTTGCAATATTATCGAGGGCACTTGGACTGGACTGATGGATCATTTAAAATCAACCACTCATAGCAGGAATAAGAATTTCGCTTATAAAAGATTACAAGAACATCTAACTGATATAGCAGTGAAGGACATGACAGATATTCTAGCACATATATTGTTCAATTCCTAATTTAAAAATCGAGTGGATGAAGTGATATGTATAAATTTTTAACTAGGTTACTTGAAGGCTCGAATGTATGTGCCATGTTCTTTAATGTTTTTTTTTCCTTTTAAGCTTCTAGAAATATGTTAATAAATTAGGATAGTATAATTATGAAGATGTTATGTTCAAGGCGTACGCAGCGCTCGAAAATTCGAAACGCATTCAATGTCCATTTCTATCAATTTAAAAATTAGTAACATAACCTTATCAACTCACATTTTCAATTGCTAACTAAGAATATTTACTTATGAAGCAAAGATCTATCTACCTTATGCCTAGCTTGATTCTCACTACACCAGAATCGAAATTTGTATACAAAAAATGTACAGAGGGGCGTGGAGGCGCGCATTCATCTGCCAAGAATGAACAAAATGTATAACTGCACTTTCAATTTTCTGTTCACACATTTTCACGTCAGCTTATGAAAATATAACTTAACATGCGAAGATGCTTAAATGTGGAAGCGACTCGTCGATTTTACTCCAATCTAGTAGGAATTAAAGTTTAGTTAGGTATGTCTCTTTTGCACTTCCTTCACTATATCCGTCATATTATTAATTATCTTTTGAGTGTTTTTAAGTAAGGGCAAAAAATATTATGAATGATAATTAATTTGTACAAAAGAAATATATCAATAAATAAACCTTTTATAAAATATAGGTTCTTTTATTTTTTGTTATTTTTACCGATCAACTGTCATTCAGTGGTTCTGATAATATCAAGTCAATAAGTCCTACTTCCACATCAGTTACAAAATTATTAGGAAATAGCTTTAATATACGACAATATGTATACAGCCCTTATCACATTTGTAATAATAAGCAAAAGTTTTAAAATGCATTTCACATACAACTTTATCATTACAGTTACTTAAAGTGGGCATTGAAAAACAACGAGTGTAATAATAATTTACAAAATTTTATTTAAAACAATATGTACATGTCACAGTTGGTTTAGTTTATTGAACAGCTTATGTATGACACCCAAATATATACTCAGTGGAAAACCTAGATTTTGTAGTTTAGTTGTCAATAATATTTTAATGAATGTAATTAGGGCCAGCCCTAGCGAGGTCCATTTTTCTGTCTATCAACGTATAAAGTGTAGGATGACAACACAAATTAATCATAATTCAGCTGTATGTCAAAACAAACATCAATTGATACAATACAATACAACACAAATCACCTGTAAAGTTCTAACAATGTGAAGGTAAAAAATATGTGATTTAAAGGAGAGCAAAATACTGTGTATACCTTCACTTACATGGTGTCAGTTTTAACTAAAAATACGGCGCCATTTTTTAGGTACTTGTTTTCTGATTGGTCAAAAGAATAAGTGTAATAATTGTCCTTTGTTGAATGGCATCAAGTACTTATAATCACCAATAACCGATTTACACTTAGAACTTTACTGACGAAATACACTTTTTCGTACACAAAATACAGTACAAGACCGTACAAACTTGAAGATATCAATACACACAGCAGAAGGTAGTGTTGGCTAAACGATGTTACGATTTATGAAGTAAGCTTGAGGATTGGTAATTCAAAATATTTGTACACATCAGGAGCAGATTTCAGTTTACCACTTGGTCAGTAATAAAATGTGTAATTTGTCAATTACTGAATAACTATGATCCTCATTAAGGCTCCTGATATTCCGTTATAGGAAACAAATCTCATAACAACAAAACAGGATAGAGTCTGCCACACTAACCAGATTGGGTTCTCAGATTTCACACATCGTGAAGAGCAAGTGATGTTTTAACTTAAAAATGCATACAATTTATAAGAGTCAGATGGTTGGCAACAGTTTGAACTTGGAACAAACAGCATGAGAGACAGGAAGCTAAATCACCAGGCTGTTATACTGTGCTGAAGAAAGCCACAGAACAGTTTAGCCAAATAGGAACTTTGTTCTAATTTATAATTACTGAAGTGTAATAGCCGAGCAAAAAACCAACATTCACTGCAGTTGTTTTCAGTTTACATGACAGCTGCTGTGACTATTTGAAAAGGTTATTCTTTTTGTTATATGTATGTAGAAATAGGCTCACATTTGTCTGTTATCTCATCTGATAGAAAGCACAATACAGCCTAGGACATATCGTTCTCGCCTATAAAGTGCCTATTCACTTTTATCTCAGCTATAATTAATTTATATATTCCACTATAATCACAGCATATGTAAACCAAGTTTGATATAGTAAGTAACCAGACATCCAAATCTTAATATCATTAAATACAATGTTGCCTGACAGTGAACAAGAGGTTTGCTCAAATATTTGGCAAAACCAGCAGTATATACAAGGAATTTAAGTTGAGTATATTGATATATATTTGCCAATAGCACATTCAAAATAGAGTTTTATTGTGACCTGCGGTTATATCTCAAAATATTAAGATGTATACATACATGCTATGACCATTGACATCAAATATAAAACTGATTTAACAGTAACATTTGATGATGTAGTGGTTACAGTGGAACAAACAAAAACCTATTGGCATGTTTCACTTAAAAGTATTATAAAAACATTTTCACTTAACAGAAGACTATTTTTATAGAAACGTTTCAGCGTTTACATGGAAATCGCATTGTCACCCACACAGTACACTGCTGTAACAATACAATAACAATTACCTTACACTACATCACATGTCAAATTGTCCGGAAACACAGCCAAGCACTACACCACACCTTCGCGAACACTCGCGCACGATCCTGACCACTCACACTAGTCACAGTTCACAGCACTGAGCAGCCGTTATCACCAGGGCATGTCCAGCAGTGGCGTGTCCATGTTGAACCGGTATACGTGGTCGCACAATTCTCGCAGCCGCTCGGGGCTGTCGTAGGGCGGGCACAGACGCAGCATGCGTTGCCGGCCCTCCGTGTACATGTGCAGCGCGCCCCACTGCCGCAGGACTCGCAGGCAGTTCTTGATCGCGTCCGTCGAGACCGCCTCGCCTGTGGACACCATTTATTGCATTCTTTATACCATCACAAGTGGAGGGTACCAGACCATTGAACCATTTACTTGATAATATTGTATAATTCTTTTATGTCCATATTACATTTGCCGGATTTATTGCTCAAAGTTAGGCGAATGATGATAAGAGCTTGAATATGATTGGTGAGTAAGGGCGACTGATGGCCTTTGTAAAGAATTAACATAACAGAATGTATGGACTGCCTGCCTTATGCTGTAAACGATAATATCACACCTGTATTTCCCTGGAGGGGAATAGAAGAGTAGTACATTTCCACATTTCACCGGTTTTGTTATATGGCCCTTACCATGTAAAAGGGAATGATTTTAATTCGCTACATCGGGAACTAATTGGGAGTTTGGTCTACTACTGGAAATATGCTTAGAATAACCTAATAATACTTTGCCCGACCGGCAATCAAAGCCAGGATTTACCGATCGGCCCGTGCGACCATTAGTTAAACGAAGCAGTCGAACAAAGAATTGTGTAAACAAGACTGGGTCGGAGAGCGTTCGAATGTCCCGAGTTCGGTACTGAAGTGTGTAGTATGTGTGCTTGAGAGCGGGCTTACCATAGGGCATTTCGCGGCGCGCAAATCTCTCGGTGAGGTTGCGCAGCGCCTCCGCCACCACGTC
>DWME01002594.1:0-20401 GCA_018244795.1 Parelbella ahira ahira | reverse complement strand
TGAGCCTATTGCCATACACCGGGCACTGATCCAGACTCCGAGTCACTACTAGAAATTCTAAATTAGAAAAATCCAATGGAACTCGACCCGGGATTTGAACCCAGGACCTTCCGATCAGTAGTCGCGCTTGCAACCACTCGACCAACGAGGCAGTCAGTTTAATGTTGACATGTTTAAAAATCGTCGATTTGGTTCTTTGGCCTTAATCCTTGCTCCGAGCCAGCACTAGTGTAAATGCCGACTTTTAATAATGAAATCATATCAATAAATAATGTTATTACGAACCACGTTTAAAGTCGGTAGTTATAAATTATTTTCTGTCAATCTACCATACTTAATATCCATGTTAATGCCTAGTTTCGTTTTTATTCATTTTATACTGAATAACATAATATTTTAAATGGTTAATGGACAATGAAGCTAATATAATGATATTATTTTTAAGTAAGCATAATTAGAATAAATATCTATTTATCTATATTTATTTCTCTGTGAGTTGTCAATTCTTTATGGAAATAATAAAGTTCTTAAACCATTAAATACAGCGATATGTTCTCTCAATATAGACAAATAAATACCTAACGAGGTGATGAAGTGCTAAAGTCGAAAAAAATATGACGACGTGGAGATCGTGTAGAAACTATCAGTACTATACTACACATATCTTCCCTTAAACCTGGAAATAAAGTATCAAATGCATTGGATTTGTTGATTTTTCCTTGAATTATGGATAACATAACTTGTACAGTAATGATAACTGCGACCGTCCTCGCGGAGTTGTAATAGGTATACCTAAATGTTTTTGCTAGGGCGTTAACTAGTTGAATTATAATTGGATTTTGAACTTTAATATAATACAATATTTTAATTCACACCATCAATTCACAATTGCTTTTGGCGTATTGAGTATATTTATTACGTTTTTCTGTAAAGGTTCTACATAGTATTATTTATGATTATTCAGCGGAATATTCGCACGGTCTGTTCTAGTCTTGGAAAAAAGATTAATATGTTGCATTTTACGCGCAACACACTCTGTTGATTTTATGTTTTCGAAAATAAAATCGATAATGACAAAAGTCGTTTTAATGTCTAACAAAAGAAATTCCGATTACATATTTCTTTTTTTTGGTACAGCTATTTCTGTCATTTTGAACAAAGAGTAAAACGAAAAGTACTATAAAAGTCATGATTACTTTGTGGAAGCTTTCTTAGCTCCGTCTCGTAATGACTTTCAAATACTGTATTTCGAAAATTGTAAAACAGAACGCTGAAATATTAATCCATAGCAGAGTCAAGGTAATATTTCTTGTTAGATAAACTAACAAGTACTGGGCCAATTGTATTTTTTCACTGAAAGTTAAACACCCATTAATTAGTGTGTGTCACATAATACTTCGGTATATTAGGCACATGCCAATGCATTAATTTTAACATAGTTTTGATAAAATTTATGGTACCAAGGACTTATAATTATTAACAAAAGTGAATTATTTAGTGTATTTATATGTGTATTCTCTTAGGGCCCAATAAAATACAACTGATACAATTAAAGTGGGTGCAGAGATGAAACTTATCGTAGCGAAAAACATAATTTAGGTATAATATAGAATGATAAAGTCCGCGAAACTTTGAGATGGGTTTCGTTTCAAGTCATTGACTTATTCTTTTTCTAATCATTTTGAATTGTATACATATCTACATACATATATGTTTTTTCATCATCATCATCAGCCTATGTAAATCCACTGCTGGACATAGGCCTCCCCCAATGAGCGCCATTGCGCCTTGTCCTCGGCTTGGCGCGTCCAGCATCACTGCTTGCAGTCTTTCGCGGATGTTTATACGTTTCTTAGTTATCTGTTTACGTAGCGGAGGTACGTTGCAAGCTGCGAACGTAAACGTAAACGTAAATAACGTAATCGATTGCAAGGCCGAGTATGTTAATTGTACAACGTAATTCAGCCGCTTGTGTTCTGCACCACGCTAACGCAAACGCTATCTTACGACACCCGATTTTTTTTTCTAGATCATCCTGTACCTGTAAAACTATATATGTGTATGAAATCTAGTACCAAAGTGAGTTGAGACTCGTCATTACAATAGATTTTCCCCAAAACTTGCCTCTAATATTCAACTGCCTTAATATTAGAAACAATAGGTTCTGAGGAAGTCAATCTTGAAAGCCCTACCTAATTAAATAAAGAGCGATCGCTGAAGCAAAGAAGACAGTATTTTCATTGGGTATTCTAATAATTTGTGTATTACATTTGTAATAGGTTTAGTATAGATATTTATTAAAATCTTCTTCAGGGATGGGTCCTAGGTTCAAATCCCGGGTCGGGTGCTATTGGATTTTTCTAATTTAGAATTTCTAGTAGTGACTCGGAGTCTAGAATCGTGCCCGGTGTATGGCAATAGGTTCACCACCTATTCCTTGGGACTTAACGTAACTGGTGAAACGTGGGAGTGTACTACACTCCTCTGCCTACCCCTTCGGGGATTACAGGCGTGATGTTACGTCTTGATCGAACAGGCCGGATATCGGCTGAGAAGAGACTCAGAAATCTCCAAAACCAGCGTGCCTATAGGAAAAGAGTTATGAATATACATGAAGCACAGCAGGTCTGTAGGGATAGAGATGTTTGCAACTCAATACTTGCTATCTAACTCGCTAGAAACCGGGCGTGAACATATATTTATGTAAAACTGCCTTTAACTAGGTATGTACATAATAATACTTTAATAGCTTATTGTTTATAATTACATTCAATAAATAATTAATTACCGAAACACGCAAGTACAATTTTTAATTGATGTTCTTTGAACAAGTTGATAATCGAAAAACTTTTTGGTGAAATTCATCACAACGTGACATTATAAATATCTGCTTTAACAGAATGAAGTAAGTTTTGAATAAAAATTCTTAGCTCGTGAAATTGTGGCAAACAAAGTGAACGACTGTTTTGTAATATCCGGCAATGTTTTAATAATTCGAATTGATTTGTTCAGCCGTTAAAATTCGGTCTTTATCTTCATCATCATTAGCCGGTTGCGATCCACTGCTGGACAAAGACTTTTCTAATATTCGAACGTAATCATCATTGCTTGACAACACATGTCAGAATATCAAGCTCTGTTTGAATGAAAAAACAACTCGAAATTGAGCACATCGATCTTGAAACAAAATAGCTACTTGAAAGTAAGATTATTACAAATAGAACTAGATGCTCGTCAAAACAGTTTGGCAATTCAATGCTTACCAGAGCGTATACAAAAACTCTCATTTCAACTATTAGATACCTAAATTTGCAATCTTGTATTGCTTTAGATATACTTATAAAATCTATATAGGTACTGCCTTCCAATAGAATTAATGAAATAAGTTTTATGTCAAGAACTGGTTGAAAAGGGACAACCTACTATCTATTGTTTTCACTTACTACCGTCATAAATTCTTATGATCATATATCTTACTTATTATTTTGTTTCATAGATTACGATTTTATTAACAAAATGTTTGAAGAATGACTTGTAGAATGCAATACCGTCACATAAATGTACTTTCATGGAATTATGAAATAATCATGGTTATTGAAACTTCGCTAACAACACATTTTTTATGCTTAGCAGTAGACAGATCAGGTGTTTACAAGAGGTAGACAGTCACATAAGTTGTACTTAGATCGGTTAAAATTATTTAAGTACACATCGAAATAATATTGTAAACAGTAGATGCGAAAATTTGTTTATCATAGTTGTATTGAAACCTCACATCACCAGCCTTTTCCAGTCCAGTGATGGAAATAGTCCTTTCCTAAGATGATTCTTGCCCATAATTCCCGCGATCCGCAAGCGGATTTGGGATCGCAACTAAAGTATCAATGAATTTAATTGTACTTACCTCACCGGCTAAATTAAGATGCCTTCACAGAAGTTTATAGTAAATCTCGGAAATGTTGTTGTCTAAGTGAATAATTGACTATTGGCGACTTAGTAACAAGTGGGATCCAAGTTAAACTGATTGAACGAATTAATCATCAGAAACGTAAATAGAACCAGAGAACAGAAATTCTCACGTCTGTGTTACATTCATGGACTATGTTCCGAGCGTATTGACAGAAGCAATATAACAAATGATACAATATATTTTTAGGTATTTGTTATTTTAACCTCTCTAGCAACTGATGTAACAGGTTCAACTTAAATCATATCTATAGTATATTATGTATAGTAGAAAAATCCTGCCACATCCCTCCCCGATGGAATGGAATAGGTGGTGACCCTATTGCCATACACCGGGCAAAGATCCAGACTTCGAGTCACTACTAGAAATTTCTACCGAACCGATTAGAACCCAGGACTTTTTGATCGGCAGTCGCGCTTGCAACCGCTCGACCAACAAGGCAGTCAATACATGTGGTACATATGTATGTATATATGTGGGGGTCGAGGCAGTACACGTACATACATATGTGGTACTATATAATCTAACATTACTTTATAATTTATTATGTTTGTATGAGATCACATTGTACATAATGTGATAATATGTTAATATGCCTTTTGATAGATTTAAAACAATTTTAATGCATGCATATGTTCTTCGACAATAGAGAACTGCAATTTACATTCTAACAAAAAGATAACGGCACACATGCCTCTATCACGATCGTTAGAACTCTGGAAATTTTCCAATTCTAAATCCGGTGCAGTATTCCAGAAAATTGTATTTCCTCGTCTGCGCAATTCTCCTCGCGGAAATCTGCTTTTATGATTGATGTGGTGTTGTTTGCCAAGTTAAGAAAACTTAATTAAGTAGCGGAAACTTATATTTAAATTTCTGTTTTATTGTAGTTTTTGTTATAGTCCGGAATAAAGATATACAATGTAGTAATAAATGTATGAAATATTGAAATAAATATAAGTTTGAGATGATATTTAAGTTAATTTCATGTTAAATGTAGTTCGCACCCATAACCACAATTTGTCAAATTACACGTTAAACCCGATATGCATAAAATGTACATGAATTTCCTTGACGAAGTTTTATAAATTTTGCATATATTAGCGTACTTCGCTTAAAAAACATGTAAACCGAATATAGTCTGAGTCTATGATGGATTCTTAAGTATCACATGGGTCACTCTTCTGTCTACCTTTTTGGGGAAAGGCAGGCGTGATGTTATAGCATGAAACATTTATAATGACATTTGGATTTTGTACGTGTTGAAGATGGCGTTATATTACGTTGACAATGCTAATTACTAACGTACCGTGTTAAAATTGTTATTTCATAATTTCTTTTTGCATATTTTACGTCAGTAGTGGTCAATCATTTGGTTTTACATTGTTGGTAGCTCCAAATAAAATAAGTTCCTTTTTTTAAATCGTTTTCCTTTGTTAGTGGAATAAAATTTTAAAATTATTTATTCATAAACAATATAATTCTGTATGCTACCTCTGAAAATCGCTATTTGTTTTCATTTGTAACGCAAAGAAATATTATTATTGTTATATTAAAAAAACTCTGCCTCACGTCGCCTATTAGAAATAGATTACCCACCGCTACGAATAAATATAAGTTTATTATTTCTTTATTTGTTATTAAGCAAGACAAAGAACCCTAACCGTTTATTGAAAGTAGGTAAATGGCGAGCCATTGACGCGGCACACTATTTACGCTTTGATCAGCGCACCTGTCAGAGGTTACATAGGAATGTAAGCATGAATGGTAATACAGACATCGCTTTATTTGCAGGTCCGGAGTAATAGATTCACGACTAGCAGCTAAATACGAGTAAATCGATTCTCAGTAGTTCCAATCGTGAATAAGGTATGTTTTACGTTCTGTTTAAAGGTTTTGAAAGCGGCTTAGAGTTTCACTTTTTGTTATTTACGTAACATGTGTCGAGCGTAACGGACACCTCCATGTTTACGAAATTTTAGCCTAATCGTTCGTTTTGTGTGTATACTTGTTTTCTGTTACAATATGCGCATACACGCGTGTGTGAATATGGGGAATAATGCATATTTCGTTGTTTCGGTTTGTGTTTCATAACGCTACTAATATTTGTTTCCAAACAACGAAAGCTGGCGGTGAATTAAAATGTAATGTTAACGCCTAATTTGTTCAACACTCAAAATAAATTCGTCTAACTTTAACAAGAGCGAATTAACTAATGGCGAAAGTAACAAAATTATTTACAGAGTATTTAATGAATAAATAAATAATAATAATAGAAATATAAAGACGTGACAGATAAAAAGGGATTAGTTGTGATTACTTACGATCTCTCACGTCACGATCTACGACCGTTTGTATATCTGATTTAATAACATCAAATAGCTTATTTAATGGTCGAAATTTTGAGCAGTTATGAAGCGTCTGAAACAGCAGCGTTGACTTTTCAATCGGTCTTCAATATCTTGGCACACAGTTATGTAAGAAATACGATTATTATACAACAGTCCACAACAACGTTACCTACTGAAGTTACGATAAGAAATCCTGCGTCATTCTTATTACTCATCGTACTTGACTCCAACCATATACAATTTTTTTAGTGTTCTCGATTTAGCAATCGGAAATGCCTTTACGAACTCCATTGAATCTTCTACCGGTGATTTCTGTAGCAAAGGCATGAATGAACTCCCCACTAAAGTAGGCATATGTATACAAAATGCCCTATTACTTACATTAATTAAATATTGAATGAATGTATTCCATACTGAGATTACACAAACCTTTTAATAAATATGAATATATGAAAACGTATGGTATATAGATGTTAATAGATTTTTGTTTTAGTACACTTTTATACTCACGTCCCATGTGCCTATTTTGCACTTATCGCGTAACGTGAATGTTTACGGACGCAGGCGTCTGTCCTGAGTAATGCACCAGATATTGGCGGATGGGAGAGTCAGGGGTCTTCGGAACCGATCTGCGTCTATGAAGAGACTCATGAACCTAGAAGAAGCACATCGATAATAATAACTTTTACACTTGGAAATAAATTGTGGGAAGCGGTTATTTGATGTTTATATTTTAATAATGATAATAACTATTTGTTTAAAATGGGCGAAACTTAGCCTTGATCCATCCTTCCGAGTATCCATCCACATATTCCTGAAACAACTGACTAACCAGTACAAAAATATAGCATAACTGTATTTATATAAATTGAAGTCTTTGTTCCCTGTCGTGATTACATATTGCAAACGATTAGGATCTTATCAGTCAAGTAAATGCATTGAGTAAACTCCTTATAGTAGCGTAGGACCTTTGACTAGCGCTTACCTTGGACTAGCAAGAGATTGCAATGGATTGCGGCTAATATTAAAGTAAAAGATTTACCTCGTAGAAAAGATTTACCATGATAGCTTAATGGTACAAAATTCGGCCCCTCACATTACGTGTCCAGGGAGCCCCGGGAGCACACAGCTGGAAGCTTTAACAAAAAAACTTTTAATATTAAATATCGCTAGCTGTAATGTTGAAGGGAAATATTGCAAGGAAACCACCTCACATTAGAGTTCTTCATATTCCCTGCCGGGTTTCTCTATTAGTGTTATACGTACGTCTCAACAGAAATTAGGAGGTAACCCTATTTCCATATAAGAGACGCAAATCAAACTCCGTGGTAGACAAGAAATATGGAGTTAGAAAAGCCTAAAAATATTTTGCCCAACCCGCAGTGCCAACCCAAGATGTCTTCATTAACAGTCGCGCATAAAACCACTCAACTACGGAGGCAGTCAACGCCAAAAGCAAAAAAAAATACAAAGTCATGTGTGTAAAAGTAACGTCTAACCATGTTCAAATAAAAAAAAAAATTAATGCAAAAAATAACCGTAGAGCGAAAAGAATATCGACACGGGTTTAAAATCGTTCAAAAGAAATTGTGAATATGAGTTTCCGATATTGAGTTTTAGTATTGGATTATTGGTTGTATGCGATATCATATGCAAGCATATAGTATGAAGTGGTCCGTTGCATTCATTGAAATCAATATTAATTGAAAAATATAACGTTGCCACTAACTTTAACTATGTTTTCATTTTCAATCGAATGGATAGTCACGTTTAGCATATGAACAAATCAATGTTTTATCCCATTGAATGCTCGTCAAGATAGACAGCAGTCTAGCTAAAAATCAACCTATCTTCCACCTTTTTCTTGTTAGTTTATTGTCGGTATAAGGTATGTCAACAGATGGGAGATTAATGAAAGCTATACTTACCGCATTATATTTTGTATCATTGCTATCTAGTTACTGGTCCCCATGTTTGTGGTCACAGAAATGCGACTTCTCTATTAAAGTTATTGGTTTATTTCATTGTTCTCTCTACTTAACGCAGGATTAATGGCATTCAACTGAGTGTGAAATTATTTGTTTTTTCCTTTTTTTATGGAAAAAAACAGAACAAATTACGCATATTGAGTAAGTTACTATCGAACACTGCCATATTCTAAAGAAGTTCTGTTAAACAAAGGCGCATTTTATTCCCATTTTTAATTTTCGAAATAAAGGCGCCGCAAGCACTGATCTACCAACGCTTTTGTGTCCCTATTGTCTTTGTGATTACTGTATTCTTTCCTCAGTAACCAAAGACATAAACAAGGTGAAACTCATCACCGTCTATGATGTCAAACCGTTAAATTCGCCACCTCAGCTCTGTCAGGTTCAACAAAAGAAAACGGGAATAAAAATTCTTATCGCGTCCTGCAATAGTCGAATATACAACCGCCTCGACCTCTTTCTGATTTTATGTTAGGCCAGTGTTTCACCAAAGTGCCGCGATGCTGCGAGATATTCTTACTAATTTCTGTTATTACGAAAACATAAAGTCAATATCACCTAGCTGTCCCTTGCTCCATGCCAGCGTCCCACGAAAATGTATGCATAGGTGCATGCTTGTAAATCGACTTTTATAATTATGTATTACATTGTGTACGGAAGCACCTTGGCAGAAAATATTATTCCAATGGTCTTTATCGTGTAGGTAATGGAGCCTTGGATTGACCATGCATACACATTCTCTAGTTTATATAGTCTCTTTCTATCGCCTCACTTTTGCAGTGCGACTGAGATATAAGAGTTTAGAGATATCGCAAGACCCTATCCGTTTATGTCAGGAAGAAAATTGAGGATTGAGTATTTCACCTTATTTTCGGGAAAGAAAAAATTACAACGGCATTTTCTGATACTTTTTCTCTCGAATGCTTATGTTGTTGCCTTAAAAAGTAAACAAATTTTTTTTTAAAAATTATTAAAATATTTGTATTTTATAAGCTTTTCTTTCTTCCAACAGACTATAACAGTCGGAATTTATAGGCTCAAATAAGAGTTCAGTGCGAAAAGATCTTATAAAAATGTCTGAAATAATTACACAATTTTTCTTCAACGCGTCTCTGAAAGGATACTAACTAATAAAGACAATAAATTAAATTCTATAAAATTAAAGTGTAGATTTTAAAAAGCTTCCCTTTTTTCGTTTTTGTTTTATGTGGAGATACGCTGACTTTGTTCATCCTAACGGGCTGTCAAAGAAGGCAGCCGCGGCCCGCGTGTACGAACAATATTTTTCGATATATTAGATGCACGCTCGTTGTTGTGACGAACGAAAGAAGTCACGTACATGAAACCCACTACGCGACCTGTCGTAGACCGTGCGTGACTTACGTCACCTTGTCTATTGTCGCAAACGTAAGCTAATATCGTCATACAGGATTATGGCACATATTGTATTACTAAAAATTGTTGTTAGAAAACAAAATAATAAACAAAAAAGGAACGCTTTTATTTATAAACTTTCCATTCTTTAATTATTGTAAAACAAAACAAAATAATTGCACATTTGATATAAAAAGAGACACAACATTTTTCAGTCAAGTTGATTAATGCTTAGATTTCAAGGGGTATTTAGTAGCGTTAATGAAACATAACAATTAGTTTGTTTTAATAAGCACATTTATTGTTGTTGAAGATTAACACATGTTTCCTTAACACTTACGATATGTTAAGAAGTCTTCGAAAAATTACCCAACCTGCATTTTTATACATTAACACAAATTAAAATTTCAATCCGTAATAATTACAATTTAAAACTTGTAGGCGATTGAATTTAAATACAATTATTTACTGTTACACATTAAAATCACCGCAAGACAGTGGGTATACGACATATGTAGTTATATGTACATATTAAGTCACGTGACTATCATTCTTACGATAATTAATTTAAATGAATAATTTATTCATATATCATTGAGTTTTTAATGTAAATTTAATTTAATATTACCTAATAATCGTTGATCGTCTCAAAATCGACAACATTTAATTTTAAACATATACACCATGCCAAAGTACTTACTTTAAGTTTAACATTATATGTAATAAACTTCGTAGCATCACAGTGAATTCATTTTTCATACAAATTATCAGGATTATAATTACATATATTAATATTTTACATACAACTAGGACAAATTTATGTGCAATACCGTAATAAATATACACCAGTACGATATGCGAATAATTTATTAAAATTATACTCAAAAATGTAGCATGTTTTATGTCTGATGTTAATTCTACATTTAAAAAAAAACTGTAATCTCAACAATATAACGTAGGTAAGTAAAATGATATGATATTTTTGATATAAGAAACTTTTTTTTATATTAACATAGTAATGAATTATTGTAGATGTATAATTTTATTGTCTGTGTTTTTCTAAACACTTGTATAATTTTTACATTTTAAGTGCACTAAATGTTTCTTTATTTTTTTTTATTAAAACGCGAAACGGAACGGGATTATAATAATAATTATACTTTATGTTGAGCTCCTTAGTAATTATTAATTCTACGACATTTTAGTTTAGTGATTTAGGAAAGTGCCCTTAAATTAATTGGATTGGGGCATTAATTCTGCCATCCTTGTCGTCTTTATTTACACGTAATAATTAAACTAACTATTTAATAACACTGTACAAATAACGTATATTTATGCAATTTAATTTACTTGTGACATAAAATATTCATTATTATATTATTAGAAATGCACGTCTCTATAAGTATAATTAATTATTATTATTACATATAAGGGAAAGTCATAGTTAAGACAGTCTTTATTTAAAAACTTTATCTGATATATAATTTTATACAACAAGATATAATAATTATTAAAATAAAATAGAAATTGGCTACCTACTCTTAAAGAGGAATTTTAAGCAATAAATCAGTATTATTAAAATGGACATCAAAGGTAAATTATCGAAGAATATTCACGAATCGCTATGATAATTATACACAACATTTAATCGTTCAATACAATAGCTCATTTCTAAAGTAAATTTCATTTAAATAGAATCAAACGAGCTCGACAGTGCTAAGATCTGTTAATCAAAGTCAAGATTTTATCTTAATTAGTTTGAATTTTCAAGTACGCTTCGTTAGAAATAGGTAGGATACACTTTAAACGCAATCAGATTGTCTAGAAATTTTATTTTATTCTTACCTACGTACCCATCATGTCATTAAAACGCAATCCAGCAACGTTTCTAACTGTAACGATTTATTCAATAATCTGTTATTTATTCCTCGCGATCGTTCTCTGATCTTGAAACTAAAGCACTTGGTTTTTTAAATACCACTAGGCTATAGAATGCACTATAATATATCTTATAATCCGTAAATTATTAGGAGAAACATGATTGTAATGCGATTCAGGCGCACGAAACTCTTTTTTGTCACAATTTACTTTGTGTATTTCCTGCCACATAATATGTAGGTACAGATCTGCGTAGAATCTCACATATAACTACATTTCTATCTGAGCTCAATCAATCTAAATCGCGTACAGCATTGAGTCTTTCAAATGATTAGATACTGTATAAAAATATTAAGCAACATTAAGAGATCTGGAGAAGTTACGTAAGAATATAAATAAGTTAAAAGTTCAAGTCAGTAGACCTAGCACAGTTATGGTAGTTGCAATTGTTGTACACATCTAATTAGATAGATGACCTCCAGGGGCAAATTATCATGATCATTGAGTATCGCTAAGTTGTGGACAATAGCCATACTGACCAGTGAGACATTAAAAGGTTGGCAGCAAAACAAATAAACAAGGATACTACGTACCTGATGATTAAATAGGCAATGTCCTAAAAGCAACAACTTCGTGCATATTTTAATGCAACACCTCTGTTTTACACAAAGCGAGTTCTATTCACTTAAAGTACTCAAGTTGCACATGAACTAGATTCTCTAGTTCCTTTCTGTAGCCCCGCGGAACGAATGCCATCTCTGTACTGGCCATGTTTTATTCACGTTTCATGCACCGCTTGACGTACGTCGGGCGCTCCTGGTGCACTTGACATTTCTAAATACGGTTTAAATTCACAGGAGCTGAATACGCCGCGAAAAACTACCCGCACTGGCGTTTTATGTCCAATCGCGTTATCCGACCCACTGCATCGATTGAATTATGCTACGCTGTTGAAGCGACGCAGCATTGAAGTCACAATTCTACAAGATCAATTTGGAAATAGCATATTCGAATATGGTCAAAATTTATTTGTAAAGATTGTACAGAACGTATGGGCGACAACATTGCAGGGATCTCAACATAACAGGTGATTTTCTTAGTTCCAGAATGCTCGAAGTGTTTCGAAGTCAATGCACTGTTTCGTGGCTCACCGTTTTCAAGATATTTCTGTACAAGTGGTGTCACAGTATTCAACAATTTTATTATTTCGTAATTCTACAGGTATCTACTAGTGACTTGTAAAGTAACAATGGCTCAGATGATCAGGCCAGCATGGAACCTATGAATGACGTCAGATCTGTCAAAAAAAGCGGCAGAGAGATTACATCGAAGAAGATCTTAAGCACACGGGCAGGGTTACAACTTAGAGAAATGATGCCAGAGACAGACCGAATCGGCAAAAGATTGTTTAGGCCAAGACACACAACGGGTTGTAGCGCTATAGAAAATAGTAGAAGATAGGAACTAATTTTAAATATCGCAGAAGCAATTGTACTTTTCACAAAGAATAATATGGACTAGTCTTCTAAGAGGAGTCTTATTTTTAGGCTGCTTCATAAAATTTATATTTTACGAGTGTGTTTTTGGTCATATGAGGATAGGACAGGATTTGTTAAAGGGAGTATAATATTAACACGACTTCGATTTCACGTTCTTTAAGATGATCTGCATTTTCATTGCCTAAATTTTAGAACGAAGAGACATCTATAAAAATATAACCATCGCTTAACAAGCCAAAAGAAGATAAGCCAAGTATCATTTTCTAGGAAAACGTGTAAAAAATGTATACATTTGTTTGACCATAAGGTCAATTTAAATGTGTAATTTAACTCAGATTTAAGACGCATATAACAGAACTTCATAATAGTACCATTTTAATTAGTTCTTCAAACGTACCTCAGAGACGTAAAACATTCATAATATATGTACATATTATGTATATCAGTTTGAAATTATCAAAACAATAAGCCGCACTATAAATACATACCTATTTACTATACAATTTGTGGCTAAATTGTGGCAGCTATCCAGCGATTGAAAAGTGTTGTGGCACGTCTAATACCAGGAAATATTAAAACAACAATGTAACAACAAACACGCTAACGATGTTATTTTTCCATATCAAAGTGTCAAGCGTCACGCTCGTTGTTCGGAAGCGAAATTCCGTTTTTGTCACAAACGTAGGTATACTCCATGTTGCGTACTTAATATCAAACTAATTAAGGAATCATAGCAGTACAATACAACAGTTGTCTGTTAATCAAGTTGTTATTTAAAATCTTCCAATAAATCGAAACAATCATAGTGGCCGATTTACAAGATTGTCGCTGAACTTTTAACACAATGTGGATAACATAAAACATGAGATATATTAAAATAAATTTAAAAAATTATACTATGTATAATACAATTATACATTTAATCTGACCAATTACATTTACATATACCGTTTATACCTCAAGCAATCCCACATGTTTTCATTACAAATGGTGTCTCTTGCAAATATTTTTATATATAAGTAATTGTATAATTGAACAAATATAAAATCTGAGCCTTTCGCTCGGGTATAATCGACTGCTACAATAGAGCAACGCGTAAACATTACTTAGACACAACTCTCCTTCGTGTTGGCGAGCAGCGGTGTCCTCGTGGTCACCACCTCTCTACGTCGAGGTAACGTACCACTGATCATGCTCCGTCGATCTTCCATTAACGTACATACACTCTGAAACAATATGCAAAATTAACTCCTGCTACAACGTGCGTGTATCAAATATGTATATACCTACTTAGTCTTGCCATACATTTTGGAGCTAAATAAAGATTGTCAATAGGTTTCATTTCGTCTTAATGATTTTTATACAGCAAGCAAGTAAATAAAAGTTTAAAAATTTAAAAGAATATGCTAAATGACCACCATTAGCTTTGATGCAAGCATGCAGACGGTCGAACCCACATTCAAGTCATCTTCAATGATATGTGTCACATTTCGCATCTAATGATAATATGTGTTCGTAGGCTATTTCTATCTCCAGAGACATAATTTTACATTTCGGAATTGCAATAGACCTGGCCAGATTCTTTAATGCTTTGATGGTATTGGAATTCTGTGGAATGGAATCTTCTGGTCTTTGATGTAGAAGGCGTCGTTGTACCCAGCAATGTAACGCGACACGAACTCGCGGTTAATATCAAGCTTCTGGAATATCTCGAAAACGTTGGACGGCTTCGTTCCAACTTTGTGCAAAGCTATCATATGACTATTCTGTTTTATTTAATACGCCACTCCACTTATGTAAAGATGCATGAAAACAATTGTAGTATTATTACAAATAAAAGTGTTTAAATTTCTATTAGTTAGGAATTGAAAAGCGGAAATTTTTAATGTACAGTATGTATGGCAAGCCTAAGCTGAAGATCGAGCTCAGCGGCGTGCTATTGGAGAGGCTTATGTCCGGCGGTTGACGGGAGTAGGCTGATGATGATGATGATGGCAAGCCTAGTGTTAAGGTTTATCAGCGTAGTTTTGTTGCAATGTATGAAAATATAGCATTTGCTTTGAGATGCTTTCAAAAACATAATATTTACTTTGAGATGCAACCTAAAAGCTTTATGTTTGAAGTATTATTTTTTCGTTCTATGTCCTTTTACTATTCCCGCTGGATAAACCTATAAAATATTACTATATCTAATATTTTAGAAAGCTACTATTGTTCCTCTAACTGTCCTAACGGGACCTCGGGTATTTTATTTGTTAAATAATAAATCCGCAAGCAGTAGCTATAAATAGAACTTATATAAATTGGTGAAAGGCAAATAATTTGTAAGCTTTTCAATACAATTATCATAATAGTATAAATAACTATAACGCGGAGCGAATGGAAATGAAATGGACTGATCATTCATCGTAACGCTCGATATAAATCAATGCGTGTTCAAAGGCATATCATAAAAGAGAATTGAAAGGTGTGCCGTTTACAGAAGCTGGGGGGAGGAATACCTATACTGCTATGGTAAAATTTCTCTTTGGTAAAATAATTCTGTGCCAAAAATATTTTTTTATATAATTTTTTATCGTACCTGTGCATCAGGAGTTGATGTATTTGACACGTGGAGCGCGTTCGATCTCCCGTCATACAAATTGTGTGCACTTCTAGACGAGCCCACCGGAGGTGAAATCACAGCTCCATATGGAGGAGGCTCTGGGGGTCGCTCCGAATTGTGAGTGCAATGGAAACCTGACAGGAAAAAAAAATTGCGTATAAGATATTGGAAATTATAGACTATTCTAAGGTAAATACAATTATTTGTCTTTGTGAACAGTGGCATTGCCTATATGGAATAAATCATCCGTTTACAATAAAGCAATAAATGATTATAATTATATCTTTCATTTATTTATGGTGAAACGTGAGAAAGCATTACACTCCTCTGCCTACCTCTTCAGAGATTACGGGCGTTATGTTACGTGTTACGTTATCTCTCATTTCAAGTACTGTTTTGACGGAGGGAGAAGTGTAAGGTGCAAATAGAGCGCAGTTAAAAACAAACAAGTTACCTTTCCCCAGTGGCACCACGTCGGGGTTCTTGTCATCCGGCGGTGAAGGCGAATGGTTGACGTTTTCTGCGGACCGTTTGTATGACTTCACCGGTTGCGGCGGAGCTGGAATACGTTGCTTTGTTTACATTCGGTCGTACATCATTTCTGTAGTTTTATTTTTGAGAAATAAAGTACGAAGAATCACATTGCTATGCACATTTTTATAACGTTATTTTACTATTTCTTTTTAGTGATCCTGCGAACCAGAATTATATTGTCTGTTGTTAAAAATATATACGAGTATAATCCAGATTGTATTACACATACATATGTATTTTTTTCTTTCCCTCGTTTCTATTTGCCTAACATTAAATATGTTGTTTTGTTTTTTTATGCTTAAATAATTATGTTCCTAATGAAAATTGGTACCCACCGGACCGGTGGGAGGTATTTACTGTCGTATGTACAGTCGTATGTACAGTATGTCGTAGGTATCGACTGTGAAGTCGTACAATATAAATACAAACATTATATTATGTAATAAAATAAGGCTGTTTAATATACCTACTTTTATGATTATTGTCCTTATCATTTTGAACATTTATTTTTCTATCTATAGTGCGAAGTTCTGACGGTTTTAATAAGAAAATAACATTATATAACATCACGCCAATATTTTCTCGAAGGTGTAGGCAGGCGAGTGTGGTGCCCCAATTGTTTCAACAGCGATGCTATATATTCCATGTTATTGGGAGTAACATAATAATAGGTTTGAAAATGATAAATAATCTGAACATCTTTCGTAAGCGTGGCTTTTACATAGTTGCTTTTCCATACTTGCTTTTACGTAGTATGCAAACATATCTTTTCAATATTATATAATATAGGTATAGCAAATGAAAAATCGGAATTGATAATTATCAGTTGATGTATCACATAGCAAAATCATCCCCATTACTGCTATCAATCTTAGAAAGACGAGTTTTCTCTGAAGATGTTTAAAAAATAACTTCTACATACATATGAATCAACTGACAATGTATAATAATAATAATAAATAATAATTTCCATTCAAATTTCCATTCCGATTTAACTGTACTGTGTGTACCATCCCTAACAACGAGTAGCTTGTCGCTAAGGGATTGAAGATAGCCACTGAAGATAAGCCCTTTGTAACAAATGTTTTGCTGCACCGTCTTAGTGTAAGCTGTAAATTCATCACAATGGTATCCTTAATGGTTTATTTACGGTAACACTGCAGAGACTACATACAGGCACATAGGCACAGATCTATTCAATGTGCAAGCAAGGGATCATTCGATATCCTGTGTTTCCTTTATATTCATTCTGGATTCTGCCGTTTATTGTCTACTGGGCGTATTGTGCGCATATTAGCATATATAACACTAATTAAATGCTCCGTTGGACGTGTCGTTAGTCGAGAGGTTACGAGCGCGGCCGATGATCGAGATGTCCCGGGTTCGATCCCCGGGTCAGGCAAACGTAAAAATTGGGCTTTTCTAACTTGAATTGGGAGAACGTATGACATTACTGGCGAATCTATGGACTATACTATACTATTCTGCCCACCCCTTCGGAAAAATACAAACGTGATGTTATATAACATAACGTTGTGTTAAATAAACATGACTTTGACTACGTAGCACGTAATATAGATATTTAATTTGTTTGGCAACAGCGTCCTAATTCTCTCGGATAAATTTATTAATAAATCCGTTGAGACTGTTTTTCACATCACGAACATCGAATTAATTTTTTCGAGGAAACCAGAGGATTATTATTATTAAAGCTTATGTAAACTCTCTATGCACTAAACCTCTTGGAAATTTCCACCGGATTTACGATAAATTTATTACGTACGCAAAGTTATTATAATTACGTTATTTAATACATAAATTTTACATAATATAATAACGCAACCACTGCGTTATGGTAATAATATGCACCGGTATACACCAGTATATATGGCATGTTCAGTAAAATAAAAAAACCGTAAAAATAATCGACATATTTCGTCTATATTGCATTAAGCACTGACACGCCATTCGCCACTTAGGACTCAGCGTTCGCCTGGCACTGGGTTGGCACTAACAATTTCGTAGGTGATTGTTATTGGTATGTACACTATTGAATACAATACCGGATAATACTATTGCGACTGCAAGCGAATAGAAAAACGTTACAATAACATTGTCCCACCCTCACCAAAAACCTTTAAGCACCTCTTGTAAAATCAAAGTAGTCATTAGCAAAGAAATAATTATGCTTGTTTCTTGATATATGCTGTGTCAGTGTCATTAAAATGCCACGTAACTGCCGTGAAACACTTCAGAGCATTCGTAAGTAGCACTTCAGAGTGTTCTCTATCAGTACTAAATGTACAAGCAGAATTTTGTTACTTGAATTTGAAATAAATTTCACTGTTAAAATTTCTTTAGTGGATATTGTAAATATTCAAATACAATAGTATTTATTTTCCATGTAGCATAATAAGTACTCTGGATTATTTGCTGTACATATATCAAAGAATCAATAAAATGTTGATATCAAAGCATATATGTACTTACCTACATATAAAAAAAATAGTGATTGTTTTATGTAAGTCAAAATCGAATTGCAGTGGTCAAGGCGTGATCGAAAACGCCGAGTTTTCTAGACACGTGGGAGATTCTGCTTTACGTTTTCTCTGACCTATTATTTATTAGCTGTGATGCGGTCTTGATTTATTTTACGGTTTAAATATGGTTTTTGTGGAAGAATTTGTGATTAGCGATACAAGTTGCTAGGAATAAAAACTAGTACCTACTAAATAATATAGATATGGAATTTTTTTTTATTCAATTTTTGTAGTGATGTGAGAATGATATAAAAAAACTGTTATTTAAGATATTCCGTAGACTGGGTTTTGGAAAATATCTTAGAAATTAAGCAAAGAGAGTGGCAAGGTTATGCTTAATAAATATTTTTGATGAAAAAAAAACCTAGTAACTTTAGAAGGTTGGAGATATTAGGCAAAAACAAAAAATTCGTACGGTCGTCGGACCTGCACATCCATTATTTAAAGCGACTGATAGGCCAGTCCAAGACCCTACTTTTCCTGGAAGTACGCCAAAGCCTTTTTTCTATTCCGTCATCGGTTAAGTGGCTTCTTAATTGGGTCCAACTATTGCTCACATCTTTGCTAGCGTGAAAGCACGTCCAGGTTACATTTATATGTGTCTAGTAATAAATACTGAAATCAAATATTAAAAATGATAAATTCGTGTACAGGCGATAAACCTTCTACAAGAATGAAGTGCCTTACACTCTTCTTACGCTAAGTTATTCTACGCGGAGTGTAATTCGATATTGAAATTTCATTTATTCATAACTTTATATATTTTTTATCGAGTAAGAAAAATCATGATGTCCTCCATGTGACATTCTTTTCCTCTCGAGATTTGCCCGAGGCATATATTATGTACCTCCGCTGCTTTTTCTCCCATACAATAACTACCGCGAGCTGCGCTAGAGAACTGTAAGCCTATTAATTGTTATTTCAACTTTGTGTGAATCACGAACTATTTCTTAGTGCATTAAAAAAACTATTACACCCACTAAAGTAAGACCGGAAATTCATTATATCTTATTAACCTTTAAATATTATCGTGAAAAAAGCTTCGTATTATGGAAAATGATTTCTTACAAACAATTATTTAACATAAAACTATTACACGAACTGTTAAATAATTAGAAAACTGGAACGATCTACATTTTAATTTAATTTGCATAATTTTCCATTAAATTGAGGATTGCAAATTTCGAAGTCTTCCAAGTTAAATTACTGTAATATGTATAAAGGTACATTTACGATCAAATGGCTGTCGCTAAAGGTGAAGATAATGGCGTCATAAAAATTGAAACTTAAGCCATTTGCAAGTAAAGCTGTATTCAACACGCGAGCGAATATTGCATAATCCATAAGTTTCGAGAAATTTCGAGAAATAGCTAAGGCATTTGTAGTACCGACGAGGAACAGATAAGCGAGATAAATCAGTTATAAAATGAGAAATTCTTTATGTAAGTGTACATGTATGCTCGACTACCCGCAAACGACTGAAACTGTGACAATGCTGGCTATAAGTTGGATTTTTGGGTCAAAAACAGACACATTAACCAATATTAAAAACTTAAAAAAAATGGAATATTATATATTAAAGCTCGAGGCAGTGGTAGCCTAGTGGTTAAGAATTCAGCCTCTCATTCCGGGGGTCCTGGGTTCGAATCCATGGCGCGCACCTCT